>QLOM01002146.1:0-22709 GCA_003313785.1 Termitomyces sp. MG148 | reverse complement strand
GTTTTTCGTCGCGGTTCCGTTGTTTACCAGTCGTCTTCTTGACCCGCGAAGATGTCGAGGAAATTCCTTAACTTGTTTAACCTACTGTGTACGTGATGTCCTTACATCATCGTTCTCTCTCTTTCCAAAAGTCTCGGCTTACTAGCCCCATGACAACCTTTACGTATGTTTTCTTGTCTCATTTTGCCACAGTTGTCTCAGTATTACTTACAATAAATACGTCTCGTATAACCTGGAGTCGGGTCATTCTTGATCCTTTGACTCCAGGTGTGTTGTACTTACCAAATATATTGATTCTTGATCCTTTGACTCCAGATAAACTATTTATTGATTCGTTTGACTAACTGCGAATACAACATGTTGCGTCAGAAGATAAGCTATTTTGTCACCGCTTCCAGCCCCTTCCACTGAGTCAAACTGCCAGTCATCATGGGGCTGCTAGCGTCTCCAACGAGGCTTTGACATCATGATCCTGGAGCATGATGCGAAGAAAGTAGACGATATACTTTTTCACCGGATACTAATTTTGGATGGATATATGTAGCATTGGGAATTATAACTTTGCATCCGGTTTCTAAATTTAGAAAACACGTTGGTTGGTTCTCATCGCACAGTAAGAACATAGCTAGGGTGGATATTAAAGGATAGTACATGTCGTGGCCATTTCCCCATAATCGCTGTGGATAAACCTCACTGAAGACCTTCCTCAGAGGAACCCAGAGTTCCTTTAAGTCTCTTGGGACGGTGTCGTTCTAATTCGTACTCTCGGGGCGCGACTGAAGATTTTGAATTGGGAAGAGTTACGGTCGATCGCGGGACGTTCGCGTTTGGTAATACCTTGAGTACTTGAGTTGCTATCGGATATTGCAGGCGTATAAAGAGAGACACGTACGCGCGTGGATGAGAGTTCCAACCAAAGAGCTCAAGGGACATGGTGACCGGGACGAAACGCGTCCCACATTGATTTTGTTTCTCCCTTGGATGGACTTACATTTTTTCGAACTTCCTTTTGTCGTTTCTCAGTCCCAGACAACTGCTGTCAATCAGCGTTTGTGTTAGTGAAGAAGGACCCAGAGTGGGCTCCCTTGCAGATAAACGCTCGCTGCTATACAGGGTGGAGGATCATAGGTGAGATGAATAATCGGACGGATAGTATAGAAATGTGGAGGCTAAATATTAATATTTATATGGCACAAATCGCCTCTTCCTTCACGATTACCAAAAGTTTCCTGATGTGTGTACTACATTAGATTCTCTACTAGTTGTAATGACGGATATGGATGCGAAGTACTACAAATGCGAATAGAGGGGAAAAGAACTATCAAGTCCATGCCAATAAAATCTACAAGTAAAATCCAATCAACCCCCTACGAACCCCACCATCAAATCAACGCCTGTCTCACATAAAACTTCTTCGCCTCACCTAACAACCTACTTTGCTCCTCCACCCAACTCTTCTGCACCGCCGTCTTCACCTTACCCCTCTCCTCTCTCTCCAAACATTTAACCACGACCTCAAACGCCGCCGACACGGGCCTGTGGTCGCTCACGTCGACTTCATACCTCCTATAATGCATCTGCTTCATTCTTGTCGGCACCCTTGAGCGCCACAGCACGCGATCACACCACGCAGGCGAGCGCCGCTTCTCCGATGTGTCGTAATCATTCGTGTGCGGGTCGTACTTGTATGTCGGAGGGAAGTTCAGTGCGCCTTCAGAGAACCCGCGGAAACGGCATGCTCGGTTGTATTTGATCTCACGCAGGAGTTGGTCGTGCGTGAGGAGGTGTGTGTAGTCGTTTGAGCGGATGGAAGATATGATGGCGTCGCGCCGGTGGTCAATCCGGTAATTCATATCCCCGTTGACCTGTAAACACAGTCAATAGTGAGAGAGACCGCAGGACAAGGAACGCACGATAACGATTTCATGATCTAGTATCATCGTACCGTCTCCTCCACCGACGTATGCAAACGGAAAATGGGTCACCGGGAAGAGAGCGTTCCTCTCTAATATCGCAGTGACATCGCCGTTCCGTTGTCGTACCGCATTCTGGCCCGCCGCAAGATGACAATTGAGCAAACAAATCGATGTATCGTCCAGCACAAATCGCGATATAATAGCGCCCTGGAGCGCATGTCAACAAAACTCCCTCAAAAGCTCACAAAAATACAAACCTTGTTCCCATACCGACCCCCCATTCCCCTCTTGATATGCGTGATAGACGATTCCCTGATAGCTCCCCGTTCCCTCTCCAAATCCTTGATAAAAATACAACTAAACAACCCAACGAGACTGTGGGTGTGTATCACCGAGTACGCCACGTCCGGCATGGCTTGTCGAACCGCCATAGTCAGCCGGTCATTCCACCGCCTGTACGCTGACGACACCCGATCAGACAGTCCGTCCTCGTTCCTTGAGTTGGCCGCGAGAAGGTTCCGGGCTGCGAGTTTGCGGCTCTCGAGGTCGATGACTTCTTGGAACCCGAAGGAGATGATGTCGGGCGAGTCAACGCTCCGCAGGGCGTTACAAAGGAAGTTGACATTCGAAGGGTCTCCTGTTGCAAGCGATTCGGGACGCGCCGCGTCCAAGTTCCACGAGACGACAAGCACCTTTAGAGGTCGTGTTTTGGCAAATGTATGCTCGTACTTTAAAAGCTCCTCATCTGAAAGTCGTCAGATAAATTACTAGACAAGACCACCCGCACTCACCGACCCAATCGAGCCCAAGCAGCCCATCCCAAAGCCTCAACTGCTCATCCCTGCCAACACTGACAACACATAGCCTCCCAATCTTATCAATCCCGTAATGGTCCACCGCGATCTTCGAAACAGGCAGCGCCGGATGCGCAACCCACGAATTCGTTACAACCCATGGCTTGGCACTGACATCATACGTCGAAATAAAACCTCCACGTCCACCTACCCACAATCGATCATTCACGCCCTCTACACAAATGACATCCGAATTCGATATCTTCATCACCTCAATGCACATCGGATAGCCATCTTCCTTATCCAGCGCCCACACTGACACTGAGCCCGCCTCATGGCCCACATAAACGATCCCGGGCGAGCTAGGCATGAGTGTCGCGCCGAGTACCGCGCCAACTTGTTCCGAGGGTACGACCGACCGGCTCGGGTTTCCCTGCTTGAAAATATCATACACGCGCAGCACCGGAACCTTATTTGTGCTCGGCGTCCCAGCGAGGTGCTGTGTCTCGCTCCTTGTCGCGGTCCACAGCTTCCCTGCGATAATCCTTACAAATGACACATGCTCACCGATCCGCACGACGCGCGGCGTCGTCTGCGTGAGCGTGATGTCCTCCCTTCCCGACGGGTCCGGCGCCCACACGAGCCCTTTGCCCGAATCGTCAATCGTCACCATCGCGCGCCCATGCCGGAAAATATACACAATCGAATGTGGATGAGCAGAGAACTTCGTCGCGACGACCGTTCCTGTGCGCACATCCAGCTCATGCAGATGCCCCTCCTTCGTCCCGAGCCACACCACAAAACCCCGATCCGCCTTCTGCGCACTAGGCCGAAACTCCATACTCTGGATTCGGTAGTCCTTTCCCACCAGCGTCTTCATTTCCAGACAAAGCTTCGGTATATCAGACATTGCGAGGTCGTAAATCTTGACTTGGTGGGGCCCGGCGACGACAGCGGTCGTCCCTGCCACGGACACGGTGGCGTGTTGGCTGACGTGGATGTTCGGCTCCACGTTTGCGTAGTGGAAGGACATGACGGGCGGACGCCGCGAGGTCCGTGAGCAATCCGGGAGCGGGTTGACGACGACTTCTTCTTCGCCTGACTCCTCGTCTGAGTAGTCCGGCGTCGGAGGGCGCCGAGGCGCGGGGAGCTTGTCGCCTGGTCCGATCGTCCGCGTGGGCGGTGGAGGGAGCTTGCCTGAACCCAATGCTTTCCGTTCCGTTTTTTCGGGGGTGGAGGAAGAGGGGGAGGAAGAGGGGGAGTCGGATGTGCTGATGTGCGCAGGAATGGCAACGTTTGGCCGGGCAGGAAGTCGGGTAGAAGAGCTTGAGCTTTCTTCGGAAGATGAAGATGCGAGGGGGGCAGGGCGTCGAGAGGGGAGAGGGGGAGGCGCGGGAGAGGTGCTTGAAGATGTGAAAGAGGCGTCGGTGTGCAAGCGGGATGACGGGCGAGTAGATTTAGATGAGACACTGAGATCGCTTTCGCTGCTAGCCAGGCTGTATTCACTGGATGGCGGGACGGTTTTTTTTCTAGAAGGGTGTGTGGGAGGTGCAGTTGGCATAATTTCGCCGATATCATCTTCTGAAAAGGGACTGATAGTTCGAAAGTTTGTGTCCAAAATGTTATCCGTGTTCTGTGTTTGCGATCCAAGAAATGATGCATCCAATTTTGTATGTCGAGGTGGAATCGGGGGCTTGCTGCTGGTATCTGAGGGGTATATTTGACGAGACGAGGATGGTGCACTGGCGCTAAAATGTGATCTAAATGTGATGTACTAGGCATCTTTGCAACATTACTCACAGTTTATGTTTCAATGATGACTGTCGGATTCCTTCATGAGAAGTCGAAGATGGTGGATTTCCAGGAGATTGAGGGCGTGTTTTAGGAGGTAAAGGGACTGGACGAAGCAATGCGGCTGACAGATCGGTTGGAGCGAGGGTTGGGAAGTTGGACATGATCTTTGACGGACGGGAAGGGGGCGGCGGTGGCGGTCGTTTGGCTTTCAAATCGGACGAGGAAGACGATGCTCGAAGGTTAGAGACGTCAAAAGGGGTTCCGTTCGAAGATGAACTCGACGCAGTTCGAGGCCGAGGGCATGGAGAGGTATTTGGATCTAAGAAATCCATCTGATTCCCGTTGCTCTTGCTCTGTCTGGTGCGCGACTTGGGAGACTGGTCCAGCGCGAGTTGCTCAAACTTTGATCGAAGGTTTTGTACAGGTGGCGAGTGGTCTGTGTCAACACCGATCGTCGAAAGTTGCTCCATAGCTTTTCAAGAAGTCACAATGCCCGAATTCTGGATACAAAGTTGGCACAGGGCTCGTGTAGGGGTAAATGGCAAGTTACTGCTGCCTTATGAGTTGTGGTCACTGCAAAACTCCTGGCCAATGGTAAAAATCATAAAAGAATGGCGTGAGCCTCCAAGGAGTATATATCTATTCTTCTCTGTATGGAATCAACACCGGGTGTGAATAATTCTGTCATGAATAACCCACTTGGTCGTATTCTTCCACCTCGAGTCCTTGAATTGGTATAATTTAGGAACCACGCCTTTCGCCAGGTTGGATGAGTTTGAAAGTACTTGTACTGATGAAATCTGCGTTCACGTCAATAATAAGAACATCAGAGGGCTGACAAAACATAAAGCTCACCTAACTCGATTCTACAAATCCAATATGAAAGGCCAAAATTGATAAAATATGTAACAGCTATAGAATTCAACGCTGAAGGTTTCTTGGTTAGAAACAACTCGCACGCGGTTTTGTGGGTGACAAATTCAAATGTGGAGATTGTAGTACGTAATCAATCAATTCTGTTTGACAATTCATGCTTTTGAAGGCGTTTGAGCTGAAATTTTCTTCAAGACTTCCAGAGTCTAGTGAAACACCAGGCGGGTCATAAGACCATTCAGACTCCTATAAATGAAACTACAGTACATGCGAATAACACAACGCAAGACTGCGGGCTGAGATTCAACCACACTCATCTCACCCGCAAGCCAAAACCTGATGGATCAGAGGTCAGCTTCATTCGCAGTACTAATGAACCCTTCCAGCATGCGTCCTTTGCTGTTTTGTAAGCCCATCAGGCGGGACTCACATTGGACTGGCTGACTCGGCCTGCCAATTGCGACTGTGATTCACATGTTGAAGGACGTATTCATGAATTGCTGGTGGTAGTCTCTGAAAGTTCGCAGAAGATGGAAAAGCACCAGGCTTGGAGGGACTACTGGATGTTGCGAAGGACCTGAATGTACTTCGCATAGTTCGTCTCTGAGTTATCCCAGGCGACCAGAGGATACAGTATCCAAGGGAAGTCTACCACGTCTAGACGCCACACTAATGTCTGATATCTATGCTCTTGTATGCTGCGATGATGGTCTGATGGCTGCTCGAGGTATAGCGCCATATTTTGTTTCGTACACATGATTCAAACGATATTGACCGGCTGATTCTTCGTCTTTTTTTCTAGAGTTAGGGAATCCTTCTGAAGACGGGAAATTGCAGGTGGTGCCGAGTTAATCCGTGCAAGATATTGTAATCGTTATGTCAACAACTCATCATCATGATACTCCTTGTTTTGGTACGATGAACTTCGCTTGCGATCACAACCCAGCTATCTTAGAGTATGGATGCCTGGTTGAAGTCTTTTACAACTGGAACGATGAAATTGAACACTGCTATGAAAATGATGCTACAAGCGATAGGACTTCTCTGGACATTATGTTCATTCGCACCAAGGTAAGGTTTTTGGTGTTGAAGTGTCTTCCGCTTCTGAAATGAGAATCGTTCGATTGGATGGGTTTTTAGGTGCTCCCTCAAATTGACAAACCATTACCTCCCATGGCGCACTTCCATCTCCAGACGTTCAAGAACAGGATTGCTCTCGATCCTCGAGAGGTTCCTAGTAAGGTCTATCCCTCCATCCCAGCTGCCCTGGCCATTCCAAGAGTTCCTATTTCATTGCTTCGAAGAGTCGACCACGAGCTTCCGACTTACAGCGTTGACCTAGTCATCCCAGACTTTCCAGACAATAATAATATCAACCGGCTTTCTGTATTTAAACATCCTTTTCTTGCTCAGTCTAACTTAGACCCTCCCGATGCGTGCACTTTGTTGGCTGAGCTCCAACAAACCGAACCAAAAATAGTAATGTTTTGGCCGAAGCGATCATGGTTGGGCCAAATATCAAAATTTGGGACCTTATCGATTTGAAAACGGCTGTAAGCTTCACCTCTTGTATTTGGTTGGTTGGTATTACTGGCGCGGTCCGCGTGCGAACAACCAGGGCCCGTACTACATACTGCATTGGTCGCGTCCCATGTATCTTGAATGTGATGATCAAGTTCAAACAATTAGGTTAGAACAATACACGCAGACCTAGAAGCCCGGGTGTCCAGGGAAGGCATCGTGACTAGTCTGCTCCCATGGTATCCGTCCAGTCCTGTGAATGATAAATGAGAACACGAGTTTTATCATTGGCAAAGCTACATACTCCAACAAGTAATATCACTTGCAGGGAACGTCACATGCCATACGTTTCTGTGATTGACTGACAGACCCCAATTGAGACACGAAAATACCATTCTTTGTACTCCCATGCGCACGCGCGGTTAGGACCTGTACCGTGCATTTTAGGTTTTTCGTGTGAAAATGCGAAGCATGTCTTTACACTTGCTTAGCAGTTGAAATCGAGAAAGAGCGGGAAACATGTCGAGTTCTCAGCATACGCACAATATTGTCCTCCGAAGTCAATTTATGAGAATGACCCTTCCGAATCCTTGGAAGCGAGCTCAGTGTATGTTCGCTTAACATATTGTTCAAGGGTTATGAGGGTCGAGATTTGGCGGCTTAGCGCGTACTGCTTGTAAGATAGAATTCTAATGCATTCGGACTATACTGGTCCAATGGTTCTTGCTCTGATGTGATGCGAAGCCGATGAGCCCAAGGAATTTCCGGAGACTGTCAGCAAATATGTTCATTCAACACCTCTCAAGGTTCGCTTTCAGCTAGCGAACATCGGCACGAAGAACGCAGGGAAATACAGATACATTTGCTTCCGCAGAGTTAATTTCATGCAGTATATAGCGCCACATTGAGATAAGTAGGTACGCCTTGACAGTTTTCTTGAATGGAACCAAAAGCTATCCGAGTAGGGACATCGTAAACCCAGACGGTGAGAGAGTTTCACCACGGTGTAGAACTCATCAGGGTATGATAAACAAAGAATCTGAAGGGGTTGTGTTGTGAAGTAGTCCACCGGGGGTCAAGGAGATCTCCAACTAATGGACCCGGAAGGGAGAAGGTTGTCATTCTCGGCCGTTGCCGGTTTCTTATCACAAATTTGAAATCACTTGTGACCTTACAACCATTACACCCTTCTTGCTCCAAAACCACATCCGCCAATTGCATTTACACATTTCCTTATCCTCCGGGTTCTTTGTGCGATTGACGTATCCTCAGGCACGTACACAATAATAGGATTCCTTCAACTTACAACGTGTATCAATCTCTGCGCTTCATTCTGACAACTTTTACGTGGATGTGAACGAGCTTCACTGTGATTGAGTCAGATTAACTATATACTCTTTGAGAATACCGGGATACAGACGGTACGTATCTAGGCAACCTTGGAACTGGCTCGTGGCTTACAAAGTCAGGTCCAAAAATATATCTATTTGAGCGGGAAAGCATCGGCCCGGCTTTTTCATGCCTCTCCACAAACAAAAGATAAACGTGATTTTGCTATGGATCCTCATCTCATTTCTCCTATTTCTTTCAGTCCGGTTTGAAAGTTAGATTATTACAGCGAACCGAGAACAACGATCAGAGAGTGATAATCAGTGGGGGGAACAGGAACAGGGACTTGGTTCTCAATTCCTCCTTTGAACTTCCAATAAGTACGTGTAGTGCCTCATGTTTTGTCAGTTTACTACTTCAAGAGACTGGTCTTGATCTGTATACGTCTGTGTTCTCAAGGTCCGAACCTTCGCTGTGTTTTTGGCGTCTTTCATGTTTCCATCTCCGGTCATAACTGACCCCACCCTCAATGTTACCCTATCTCCTTCGGTCGTATATGTGTGATTTGTTCGCTTACACCATCTGGTCGGTGTTCTCAAGTGTTTTTCGGGCAATCTCAACGTGGCGTCATTATGAATTTTCGTTTGGTACGGGAATCTAGCTTATCAAGGTCTCCACACTTTTTGGGTCCATCCTCGGTCGAGTGCGCCACTGTTGAGACGGTGAACTTGATTCTCGCGCTCTCAATCGGGAAAATTCATTCCATACTGATCATCTTATTAGCGCCCGTTGTAGGTACCCTCCAGGCAGCTGTGTGTCCCCCCAGGTCTGATGTACGAAACCAAGTACTCCAAATACCTAAAAGAACATATCACAATCCCCATTAGGAAAGATTATCGCAAGGCGTTGGAAAAATCTACTTACACCCACAACTGATGGTGGAATTTTCCATTTGTCTGCTGGAAGGCATGAATCCCTGCAACGAGGCCGCCGCATGTCCTACACGTAACCCTGGACACGCAAGGAGGCCATAAGGCACGAATTATCGATCATCTGATCGCTCACGTAAGGACCCTGAACGAGAAGTGGACTGTTTTTCATCCTATATAAGGATGGTTTGCGAACTGTAGCAAGTACGATCCTCGTGCCGCTCCGTCGTCGCCTTGTGCGCCGCTAGATACTGCATGAAAAGGAATTCTTAAGAACACTTTATTCGACCCTTGGAATGAGCGGTATCAGAGAGTCATCTCACAGGTCTTTGTCAGAATCGCAGTTTCGTTGGAGAGCAGCGCCTCCGAATGACTCAACACGTCATCACGAGCAAGGTAGCAGGGGCAAGGTGAAGAGCGGATCTAAACGGGAGCAGAGCCAACTCCAAGAGGAGGGACCGGTGGTGCGCGATTTTTACCTCCCGTGGTTTGAAAGCGTTTATAAGCTCCAAATAGGCGTTAGGACTCAAATTTCCTTCTTCAGTAATGGTCGCTTACGGCGAAAGAGGATTAACACTTGAAGAACACCATGAACGTCCAAAAGAGCGCAGACGCTCCGATCAGTCAGACAAGGTAAGTACCTTTATCTTTGTACGCTTCATTCTTTTCTCAAGTAAATGAAGGAAGCCCAATTTATTCTCTATGACCATTCAGGTAGAATCAACCCACCTGCTTCAAATCGCAACAATAGCACTCTTTTTGAGCCTCAACACAAAGAAGAAGATGTTGACACCCGTGAATATCGACGCCGGAATCCTGACCAAATAAATCCTCGTGATCTTCGGTCGACACCTCCGCCAAAGCCTGCTCCAGCCATAGGACCAACAGAGTCAGGACTTGTAAAGGCAACCTCGCATCCACACCCGCAAGCACCGTCCCGCCCTCTTGCTGCCCCACCACTTCAGCTAGGCCCGACCTCGCTAGATTTGCAACAAGTGCCTTCGTCGACCAACTCTCATGTCCATCCCGCCGTTCTCCAAAATTCTGCGACGGCATTAGCACCCATTCGTACTCTCTATGAGCAGGCTTGGTATCAAACCGTGTCCAATGTTCAATCCGAGATGACAAGGATGCACCGCGAGCTCGTTGACGCGATCGATCGGGAACGTACTGCGCGCAGTCGTCTCGCTGAGGAGAACAAGGTGTTACAGCAGGACCTTGAGTGTGTCAGAGTAGAATTGCGCAATGTGCGCCGGGACTCGGACAAGTACAAGGATCAATGCGACAGGCTGATGGTAGAGAACGAGAGGCTGAGGCAAGCTGTGAGAGACCAGATAGGCTACAAGGGTGATCAGGACCACCAAATGAAGGAGGCAGCAAGGTTGTACATTGACGAGCAGCTGGACCAGTTAAAAACACATTACGGACAGCAGATGGAGAAGCAGCGAGTAGAGGCCGAGCGGACGTTAGAACAGCAGAAAGCGATGTTCGAGAAAGAAAGAAGAGAGCTACACAAGGTATGTGATTCCAGATGCAAAGTATCTCACACGGCTCATTATTTTCATAGATTGCAGTTGCCCACGAACGCAGTATGCAAAGAAGCGGCAGTGAATCTGCAAGCACCCTCGTTGCGTCTGACACTGAGAAGGTTGTATCTCCGTATTACGACCAGAGTTTACACAACAATGGTGCACAGCAGGAGATCCATTACGATCGCCCACACGGTCACCGCATGTCGATTTCAAGTGGGACCAAGTCCCCTGCCTCTTGTCGGGCCTCGCCGCGAGCGTTTTCGGGGTCGCTCCCACGATGCCAGGCGGGGTCTTACCGTGCCCTATCTCCGTTGACGCCTTCTATACCCCCGAAGGAAGTGTTCTCCGCTGTATATCCTGAGGATCTCCTCCGCGATTTTGCTCACATGGATCATGCGATGGACGTCAGAGCAGCCGTAGATGCGGAAAGTGGTGTTGACAACCTCGCATCGTCCATATCAGCAATTCCATCCACTCCAGTGGACCGTCGACCCGTTTCCCCCCAAGCTCGTCCCACATCTAGGTCGCCATCGATCCCTCTCGCGTCCATCATCTCCCGTCCACTTACTAACTCTCCAAGTCCAATCGAAGGCCGAGAGCAGCCCGTGCGCTCAGCGCGGCCATCTTCACTACCGGTCACGATCCCGAAGTCTATATCACGTCATTCGAGCTTGTCGAACAAGATTGTACCATGTGCGACGCCACCGATGGGATCTCTTGGCGTGAGGCCTTACTCCCAACCTCCCTCTCGATCCGCTTCGCGAGCAGTCTCGCCGAGCAGACCGAACAGTGTTGGCCGACTTAAAGATGACGTGTCTCCCAAGGTTCCGCCCATTGCGGTGCTCGAAGAGTTGAATCAGCCATTACACCAGCAGCAGGAGCCGCCGTTGTCAGAGAAACTGCTGAGTACGGAACCACAGTCAATGACGCTTTCGTCTCCTGGGCAGATACAACCTCAACTAACACATAGGGTTCCGAAGTTGACCACCCCGCAGCCTCAGCAGCAACCTCGGCCTGGTCCACTTCGGCCTCCGCCCTTGTCCCAGCAAATACTATCGAAAGTACAGTTATCCCAACCAGCGCAGCCTTTGAGACAACCGACAGCCCAATCCACGTGGCCTCCGTCTGCGCCCCCACTTCAACCACCTCAGTCCTCTCATAACGGACTTCAAAAGCCACCCCAGCAATCTCAATCACAACATACATACCAGAATCATCTTCCTGTGTACAATAAAACAGAGTCCCGGACATGGGTCTCATACCCAAACATGTATCATTATCAATACTCGCCTGTGCCTCCCCTTCCGGTCTCTACACCTGTCCCTGCCGCTCTTCAATCCACCCAGTCCGCGTCAGGCTCGTTCTCGACACACAGGAAGCGTGGTCGTGTTGAGTATGAGGGAGATCTGGGCGCTGGAGAGCGGGTAAAGGCAAAGGTGAAATTGGAAGGTGGAAGTGGTGACGGGCCTATGGCTACGACGGTGGAAGCCAAAGAACTCAAAAAGACGAATAAAATTGGGATTACTCATATGGATTTGTTGTACGAGACTCAGGACACGAAGATGATCTGTCGGATGTGTCGGTATGTGTCCATTCTCATTGTCTATGGGATGTATCCTGATCGATTCAACATTTTGTCCATAGGATGCCAAGCAAGGACGAGCAAGAGAAGACTCCGACAGCGACGTTTCCTGCGGACGCGAAATGGGCTGAGTTGATCGGCCACTGCCAGAGTGTGCACCCTAAGCTGTGTGCGGATTTGGAGAAGCTAAGCCCTAGTCAGGTTCAAGAGCTACGTCAACGTATGCAGAGCGGGAACCTCACGGGATATACTCTCAAGTCTTGAGCTGGTCGGTTAGCTGACAATGTCCTCTTTCCAATGGAACCTTATGGTTTTCTTTGTTCTTTTTTCCTCTTCCTGGTTTTCCCCTGCATGTATGATAGGATTCGTTGGCTGTATCAAAATTTGTACAATATGCACGCTTGTATTCTGATCGATTCTGTAGCTTGAAATTCCTCTTAATGTGTAGGATAATCGATAATCAGTTATGTTATGCACCATGTACATTAGTTGAGTTCAAGTACGTCGCTAATAACATAGCATACGGAGAAACATACTTGACGGATTAAACCTAGGCTCAGCTGCTGTTTCATTGTGCCGTCGGGCCTAGCTTAATGTCACGCGGAAAGTCGTCAGCTCGAGCCACTCTGTCGATGAGGTGTGCCAGAAGTCATCACTCTGATCTACATGTACATCGCGCTTCAGGTGAGCACTTAGGAAAAAGTCAAATGAGGCATGATCGATGCATGATCCTCAATGTACTTGTGACCATGAAAGTCCGAGTTGGAAGGATAGCATGAGAGATCGTAAGGTACTCTGAGATTAGCTTAGTGTCGAGCAGCCACACAAGAGGGACCAATATTACTACCGTAGATGTCTAGATCAACGGAAATCCTCCAATGCGTTTATTTCTCTAGAAGCACGACTGAAACATCCTTGTCTCTCGGCATCATCAGGAGCTCTGCCTCGAACGCGACCTAAAGGTCTCGATCAGTCGCGATCGTACTAGAAAATTTGAAAAAAGGCTATCTGCTTGTGGTTTACCTTCTTCTGTCGCTTAGCCGCCCTCAGCGTGCCGTTCAAGGCCTCTACTACGAAAGTCTTTGAAAAAGCGTCTTTCCCCCTAGAAGCACGAATTCTCCTTACAGGTATTGGCTGTTTTCTCGAAAAGTAACCCGTAGGATATGCTATAGTTACCATCCGCGTTGACCGTTCCGAAATTTTTAACGGCATCTGCATTGTTCAATTAACGAATCAAAGATAGGTGAGGACTGAGTGAGAGGAGGGAATGAAAGAATGCAACCTTTCAGAACGCCGATCTCATGTGAAGTGTTCATGTTATGATCTTGCCAGATTGAGGTGTCGTAATGAGATCAAGTTTGGCTTTCTTTGTTTTCTAATATTGCCCGGTTAAGTTAATATTGACACCAAACTTGAACGTTTGAGAAATGGATCCGGGACTTCTATCACATTGTCAAATATAGTGGCAAGGATTCTGTTTGCTTCCATTTGATCTTTTCGGTCTTTATGTACAGAACACTTCCCCAGAATAGTCATCATTAACGCAAGCATTTTGGAACATTTAAAGTTTGGACTTGTTTAAAGTAGATGAGTTTTCAGATAGAGCATCATAGATAATGACAGCTAGTTGATCTGGGGCTTCCTGTGGAATCTATAGAAGATATTGATACATCTTGTGATAGGAATAGTAGGTAAAACTTAACGACATACCAGATGGCCAATCCCCTTGACCTTGCGTACGGATGCATACACACCTCCATACTTGGGATCAAGAATTGCTGCATGGACCCGTGCAGGTCTATGTAAAATCATCAGATATGGTCAACGGTGAAATCGAGACATTTACATGAAATCATTCACACCAGCTAGAACAATGTGTACTGGAATAGCCGCACACACCTTTCTGAGATCTTCAACAGGTTTTGTCGGTCCATCTGCATCGCGATACATAGCCTGCGGCGATACATGTCAGCTCAAGTCATCTTGAGGTCACTCCACTGTTCGCTCACTGCTTCCTGATCACGAGTACATGCGAGAGTGACCCCAAGGTAAGGAGTTTCTTTTTCGTATGATCCAGGATGAGGAACAACAGCATATTTGACGAAGAGATCGAGGATCCTAGGGTCCCACTTCGCTGTTCTTTCCCGCCTCCTGAGAGCGATCATCGCACGCTCACGATCAGGCCATACATCACGCCGCTCGTGAGCTCCTCTAACCAGTATAGAGCGCAACTTATTCAGATGTGAGGGACCAGCCGGACTGATCAGAGGTTCCACAATAATTAAAGACCGGAATCGAATTCGGGGCTCAAGATGCTGAAGGATGAGCCTAGTTGGCGTCAGCGTCCACGTCCTGGACTCGAACCCAGGCACCTACATCGCGTTTCCGCCAAGCGAATGTCCAATTCCTACTAATTTTCTTGTCCGAAAGTCTACCCCAGCACTACCCGAAAGGAATCGATGAGCTGCTATTGCATATTTCTTGCAAGTAACTGAGTCATGTATAGTAGATTGAATTTCTGGCTGTGAGATAGATGAGAAAGGACACACAGTTGTTGCGAAATGCACGTTCATTCAACGACGGTCCGTTCAAATGACCAGCTTCACCATGGTTTGGACAGTCGAGCGACCAAGCCTCCCGGATCTTGATCTTGCTTCTCGGCCGAGCAGAAAGGGTCAAGAGTTTCTCGATTGAAGGCTCCCATGTCTCCTTGTGAAAGCTGGTGGAATGTAGAAAGACGAGCGTCAGTGCATCAGGATCATCGGCGTTGGCCGTGAGCTCAGGCAGCCAGTACCGCTTCGCTGTTGTGAGGAGTGGCCATTCATCATGAGCACAATCCTTCACAGATTCCACCAGCATCATATGGACTGCGGGATGTGATAGAAGGACAAAGCCTGCTAAAGTGCATATGTAGTCTGAGAACAGTGCCGGTTGCCGATGCTAGGAGATCGGCAACGAGTCTGTAATCTTACGTTAAAACTCTTGATTCATGCACCACGTTTTAAATTCTTGTTATCCTACATGTACTTACATTGCACGGAAGGAGAATATTACCGTCTCCAATGACATGTATAGCATCAACTTCATATCCTGCAAAACAGCGGCAGCGAAAAGCATTCAGAAATCGAGTGTTTGCCCTGCGTTTGCAGTGACAGAAGCACGGACAGAGGATGTGGCGATAAGGTTGTAAGAGTATGGCGGATCTGTGAAGTCGCCTTCAGGGGCTGTGTTGCTTGCGCCTCCAAAGTCATTGCCGATTGCATTGGCAAAGCCGCCATCGGTGGAGTACAGAGGCTTGTCGGTTCCTAGAGAAGGTACATGAAATTACTAACCATTTGATCAAAAGATTCGGGTCTTCGTACCAGTCCAAACGTTGTTCTCAACAAGGACTTGGGCACCTGGATATCATGGAGAAATCAGTTATTTGCCAAGAGTTCTTCCTCCAACTGATACGAACCATCTCGGGTATTGATACCGTCATTATTGTCATCGAAGACGTTGTTGAAGAGGTGTCCGTGGCCAAAGCGGAGGGAAGGAGTACGCGAGTTCAAGTTGCTCCAGTCGTTAAGGGCCATGGTGACTGTGATGGGGGTGTCCTCATCACCGTTACTGTCAGAGTGGCCGATGAGAACAGCCTTCCAGTGGTCATGGAGTTTGCAGTTGGTCACAGTGACGCCAGTTATGCCGTGAGTCAAGTCAAGGAGGCCATCGTAGCTATTATCTCATTAGAATAGTTGGAAGGACACGTGAACAGATTAACACACAAATCTTTGTCGTGGTCGCGGTCACTAGAGAGGTCACAATGGTCAACCCACACCTGGTGCGAAGCCTGGATTCCGAGTGCATCACCAGCGGATGCGAGGACCTTGGATATCTTGACGTTACGAATGATGACGTTGTTTTCGTTCAGAACGCGAAGCCCGACTCCGACAAGTGCTGGAGAAAAAGCTTGTTCAGGGAAAGGACGTTCATACTGATTTAAAGTACTCACAGGATCCTCCGGCTCCAAGAACGGACGTGTTGGAGCCAATCTTAACTACCGTGTTTCCGGTAATGGTACCTTCAGGTAATCAATCAATCAGTTTTAAATTTCTGTCGATATAAAGGCATTGAAACAAACCTGAGATAATGACAATCTTCTTCGAGTCGCCCGAAACAGCAGAGGTGAGAGCGTCGAGTGTCGATACTGTGGTTGTAGGACCACCAGAACCACCAGTCGTCCTGGCAGATTAATATTATCAATGCCTTATACGTGCGGCAGAGAACTAAACGCTGCTTACCCTCCGTTGAGGGTAGCATAGCCTACAGTGGCGACATCATTGACTGAAGCGCGTTTCTGGACAACGGAAGCCTATAAATAGTTCGTGTTAGCAATAATCAACGTAGGTCACCTTGAGTAGCACTACACACCAAGGAAACCTGGAAAGCGGTAAAAACGACAAGAGAGTTAAGCCACTTCATGAGTCCGCTCTTTGGTGTCTGTTTCTGGAGTGGATGTAGTCAAGCTACGTAGCAGCCATGTTCTAGAGCCCTTTTATACCTCGCCAGTAAATCCGAACGGAAAATTTATGGATGGTCATTCACCGCCCATAAATCAACAATAACTAAAGTTTCTGACTGGCGGCCCGTAGGGCTCCGCACGGCCAGAGTCCATCTTTGCGACGTGGTTTCGGTCATGCGACTATATTGATTGTTTGCGACAAGTTAGTGGCCAAATGCAGCAATTAAAATGGACATTGAAGCGCAGGGAATATGGTACATCCAAAAGATCAACTCAGCGGTTTTCGTGGCTTCTTCATTTCAATCGAAAAGAGCTCACAACTCCACAGTGGCTCCTTCGGGTTGGAGTATTGAGAAAGTCCGTATGCTCCAAACCATGGTTGTTATATTAGTGACCAATATTGTCCTAGACACTTTACCAAGCCATAGTTACATTTCAAGATGAGCTAGTTGTTTCAGCGTTTGATTGGGGTCACATTCGTTAGAAAAAGACTTGAACTGATGATCTTCTGAACGGTCCGTCAGACCCGCAAAGCCAAGACATTTCGAGGCGACCTTTTCTGGGTATTTCCGCCATTTTCTATCCTTAGAGGACGAATTATTAGTATTCACGATCTATTTTGAATCACCGCTTTGCTTACGCATATTGGAAGAAGTTACAAGACTCAATAATGTCTTTCCCTGAGGTTACCTCGGATTCTTCTGTAGTATAAATGCGTGAAACGTATACCGTCGTTGTAACTCGGTTCGTTCTTGGGAAGGATTGAAGGATTGACTTGGCGGTCCGCCATTGCCGTGCGGCCCAGTATTTTCAAAGGAAGGGAAGGTGTAAAGGTACCTTAGACTTGGTAGACTCTTACACTTGACACTGTCACGTGCATAGTAAGGCATGTACCAGGAGTAAAGAACTTTAAGAAGTCAAGATCAATAGCAAGAAGTGCGGACAGGTGATACAGAGTGTCTGCAGCTGTCACTTCGTCGAAGATTGCGTCGTCAGATCAAGGAAGGCAGCCTTGCGACCATGTGATATACTTTAGGAGAAAATACTTGGCCTTGAAAGAATGCTATTCGGATTAGAAGTTGTCATATGTCCAAAGTCTGGTGAAATTGAATGGACGAAATTTTTAACATACAGTTAATCGAAACACCTTGACCATAGGCTCAGACCTCAGGGACTGCGCCACAGATTGTAAAGTCTATTGCAGAAGTTCACCTGATTTGGAATTAGACACCTTGTGACTTAGGGGAACTATATGATATACTGAATCTGGTTGTCACGTTACATGACTGATTGACAATGTGTTTTAATCACGCGTAGTCGGCTTGATATTCACCTGGATAATAGTCAGTTGACGAAACCCTGTAGTGACAGTGAAGTAATACTTTGATCCAAGAAAAGCAAGTCTTGGCCTTCTCATCTGTCCAGGACCCTCACATTATAATTTGACCTTGATTGAAAATCACGCTGAAATCATAGTCTTTCACCACATTGTTGCCGGAACATGACCCATTAATGTTCCTCATGATTGATTACTCTTTCAAATGATGTCGTTCGAATAGCTGCAGAATTTGAGTCATGCTAGCAAAATTACCCCACATGGGTTGCTAGTCATTACTTGATACAAGGTAAGAAGCGGGCCGCCCAGCTAATATGCTCCAGCGTCTTCGCAAAATGACAATACTCTGGAGAAACACCTCTAAATAAAATCAAGTTCGTCGGGAAAATGGCATCAATCACCTGAAGCCTTTGGCAGATTCATCGTTGAAAGTACCTCAAGTACGCTTCACTTCGTACTTCTCCCACCCTACCTCCTCTAACCTGTGAACCTTTCCAATAACTTCTGTCTCAAGACTCTTGAGGTACTCATCCATGGCCGAAATCAGCGTCGGCATTCCCGTCGCGAGAATCCGTACAGCCAATAGTCCGGCATTAGTACCGTTGTTTATAGCAACAGTGGCGACAGGAATGCCACGCTGAGATAGAGAGGTGTCACGAGTCAACTATAGAACTGAACGGAAACTCACTGGCATCTGCACAATGCTGTGGAGAGAGTCAACCCCATCAAGCGAGCTACCCTTGACAGGGATACCGATCACGGGCAACGCCGTCATAGCGGCCACCATTCCAGGAAGGTGTGCTGCTCCGCCGGCGCCTGCAATAATGGCACGTAACCCGCGGGGAGATGCGGAACGTGCGTACTGCACCATTCGGTCGGGGGTGCGATGTGCAGACACGATAGTTAGTTCATAGGGAATACGGAAGCGGTCCAGAATATGGGCAGCGGGAAGCATGACGGGGAGGTCTGAGTCTGAGCCCATGATTATCCCTACAAGGGGTTGAGGGTCTGACAACCCTGATCCGGGTGCTGTAACAACAGGAGCATAACGATCTAGTTCCTCAGTGGTGCTTGATGGTAGTGATTTGAGCAATGGTCGAAGCCGCGAACGAAGCTGTGCATCTGAATCGGCAACAATAGTAATGTGACCCATCTTACGCCCTTTGCGACATTCTGATTTCCCGTAAAGATGGGTGGAAGCACCTGGGACTGTTAAAGCTACTTTTACAGGAGTAGATATCTCATCCATGGAAGGCGAGTGCCCGATGAGATTGAGCATAACAGTCGAGGAAACCTTCAGCGCCGTCGATCCCAAAGGTAAATTCAATATCGCACGAAGATGATTTTCGTATTGCGAAGTCTCGCAAGCTTCAATCGTGTAGTGACCAGAATTATGGGGACGAGGAGCAATTTCGTTGACATACAAACCGCCTAAGACGAGATTAGCAGACATGATAGGAAGAGGGATGTTAGACTGACCATCATTCATCAGGAACATCTCAACGCCAAAAACGCCTGCGCCCGTAAATGTCTTGACTGCGGCTTCAGCGACATCTCGCGCTTTTTTCCATAGAGTGGGATCGCGGCTGCGAAGAGGAGCAAAGACTAAGTGGCAGATATTCTCCTTGTGGACGGTTTCAACAGCCGGATATGATTGCACCTCTCCATCAATCGTTCGGACCACCATGACGGCAATTTCCCGTTCAAAAGGAACCCATTTTTCGGCGTACAGTGGACGATTACCCAAAGACGTTATGGCATTGGGAATATCAAGCAAGTCGCGAACAACGTAGTTCCCCCTACCATCGTACGCCAAGGTTCGGCTCTTCAACATTAATGGAAGCCCCAGTTGTGAGACTGCAAATCGAACAGAAGCATCTGTAGATTCCACAGGTAGAAATTCCGAGACCGGGCAACCACGAGAAGAGAGATATTCCTTTTGTCTGAACTTGTCTTGGATGATACGAATCGTACTCGGACTAGGATGAATGGGAAGAGGTGCTCCACTTGACTTGCTTTGTACGTTCTCTAGCGTTTGGACATCGACATGCTCGATTTCAACTGTCAGAACGTCGACTTTACTGGCAAGTTCTCGGATCTTGTGAGGATCAGTGAATGAGCCATCGATATGTTCTAATTCCGGTCCTAGCGGGGCAATTATTTGCTTCGCAGGTGCTGTGTCTCCGACATCTAGGATAACGACTTTAATGTTGAGAAGGGAAGCGGATGCAGCCAGCATGCGACCCAACTGCCCACCCCCTACAATGAACGTAAGACGGTTGACGCTCCAGTGCAGAAAAAAAGCCTGGGAGTTGAGTCAATAAATTGTGATATGCCATTTGATTTAATCAACGTACACGTACCCATGATTCCAACAACCTTGTCCGTCATTTGAGGGTGCTTAAGGAAATCAGGGAATAATCAAAGAATCGGAACGAGAAAATTTGAATCTAACCCTAACCTCAATTTGGGTTTGTATTCCAAGGAGCATTTTAGGAGGCTTCTGCGCAACATGCGCATACATTATACGACATATGCAAGGGAGCATATAATTCTTCCACCATTCGTGGTCTCAAAGATATGACATCATGACTATGCAACTAATTTGCATCGAAGATTCGAGTCATGAGGATAGGGAAGACAGAACGGAATTGTAAAATGATGGGGAACAGTTTAAACATTGTAGAAATCCGTATGCTGTCACCACAATATACCTATTCACACTGAAGTCAACTATGCAGGGAGTTAAGACATTCAATCATCCAATCATGACAAAAGAAGGTATGTTAATCTCGCGTGGTCAGGGTTAGGACTTTCCCCGGTTCTTCTTAGCCATTGACCTATTGTAGCGCGGTATTCATTTTTAATTGCCGTACCGAGAGTCGAGTTTGAGATCAATGTGCAAAATCTGTACTTATTGGGCATAAGAAAGAAGTAACGAGATAAGATATGCAGGTTGAAGTTGCACGGCAATCTCCGTTAAGCACGTGGAAATAGAAGAACTGACTCATTTGGCAGTATCTCCGAAATTCTGAACAAATCACGAAGACCTTGCTGAGTGGTTCTTGTGTTCCACCTCAAAACTTGACGGCGTCCTCAGGTACTCTTCTCGAGCATAGAAACACGCGGCAAACAAATGCGACACGGAAGATATCGATAAGTCCTAACTCCGAGATTCATGGCTAGCGCACTGGTGGTTGCTTGCGACGTGAAGATCCAAAAATGCGAAACAAGGTTCAATCTGTTGCTTATAAATTTTTGTCATTGATGGAAGGCGGCGCCACTGCACTGGTTTCTGAGCCATGAACCACGGTCATCAAGTTATCCACCGGTGGATTGAAACAACCATTTGAACGCCGTCCTGGAGATAAGCAGTTAATAATCATATCCGTGTCTCAAACGAAGTCATTACAGAACGCCGGCAGGGAGTATCTGGTATCTTTGCGTCTGCATTGTTAGAGTCCCTGAGTTCAAACAAGTTACCGGGGCCAAATTGGAGCTATTCGTGACTTACATAAAGTCCATGAAGACTCTGCTTGGTATCCCCAAGCTTTCTTGACTCCGAGAAATAACCCGGAACACCTAGCCTTTACAAATTTTCAAGAAAATGTGTCGAAGACGCGTGTAAGCGCGGCTTCGCATTACGACTTCCTGTATCTCATCTAGCCCTACAGTGTGGCTTATAACTACGCCCTATGTGGCCATATTATACAGCAGGTACGTAAATCGAACCTTTCTACTCATAATAATATTTAACGTCAGCCAACCTGTCAGTCTGACACCATGGTATGTGGCACACTGAGGCATCTCTCCGAGGATTGACGCAGAGAAAACCGGGGACTCCAGGTCGAATGTTGTAGCCGCTGGTGTAAATTTAGCCCTAACCACCCACCTCATTGTCAGCCCCCTCAATGCTTTCAAACGTGTGTCCAATAGTACGTGACCAATGCACTCATCATTCAGAGTCAACTCTGATGACAGCTCATTATTGCCCCGCTTTTCTCTTTCACGACGTACTGTGACAATTTTAATTGTGAATTGTTTAGTCGTGGCTGGCCTGAGCAGTACTGTAGGCCACTGTTTATACAATTTTCCGGATAGTTAGTTGACTCGTTCCATCATTGTCAGCCTTACGTATTAATGACCTTTGTTCGTGCTGCGCGGGCTTCAGAAACTAGGTTTCGCTACTATGACTGTAGCATCACAGACCGAGGTATCTGAGACTATTAGTTCTTGATACGACCTGAATCATTTCGTGGAAAACAGCGAGTACGATGATGGAAAAATTTACTCTCCTTCAGACTTCATTACTCCGCGTATCAACCAAAAAAATCTCAAAATCTCGATTCGAAGAGAATTTTACTATTGATACTTTTACAACAAATCACCTTATATTAGCCATCTCGATCTTGGGAGTATATCCACAGCAGGGTCGGAGTCCATATAGGGAAACCAATAATCTTTACGTGCTTATTTAGTGTAAGTTGGAGCAGAGTGCTCACCGCATGACAGTTTCAAGTACATGTGGTAGCTTTACGTGAGAACCGCGATTAATGTGCGACAACCATATCAGACTGATATACACTTCCAGACAGACTTGCG
>QLOM01002145.1:0-17295 GCA_003313785.1 Termitomyces sp. MG148 | reverse complement strand
CATGGCCCGCTATTACGACCGAGGACGCTTGCCGACCCCCCAGTACAAGCCCGGGGACCGAGTCTATCTGGACGCCTCTGACATCGCGACCACTAGGCCATCCCAAAAGCTCTCACACCGACAACTGGGGCCATATGTGGTTGAGCGCCAGGTAGGACCGTTGGCCTACAGGCTCCGGCTGCCCACCAGCATGCGGCGCCTCCATCCGGTCTTCAACGTGGTCAAGCTTTCGCCTGCCCCGGACGACCCTTTTCCAGGTCGACGTGCCTTGCCCCCGCCACCTCCGGTCATTGTCAACAACCGCCCGGAGTACGAAGTGGAGAAGATCCTCGACAGCCGTCTATTCTGGCACAAGCTGCAATACAAGGTCAAGTGGAAGGGCTACGGTATCGAAGACATCTCCTGGGAACCCGCCGAAAACGTCCACGCGCCCGCTCTGGTGAAGGACTTCCACCGTAGTCACCCCGAGGCCCCCCGCACAATCCGGGGCATCTACCCCGTCTCCCCGGTAGACTGCGCAGTCCGCGACTTGTTCTACCCGGTGCGTCGAGACGCCGCACTCTAAGGGGGGGGTGATGTCAGGGGACTTCCTTTCCCGGACCCTCCGGACTTCCTTTCCGGACTTCCTTTTCCGGCCATTTCCTTTTCGGGCCATCCTGGAGGTCTCCGGGACGTGCCCTTGCAGTCGTCGGACTTCTCCAAGATGTTGTACAGTCGTTCTCACGCCCCCGCCCCCACACTGATGCGCCCCGCCGTGGCAGAGGAATCCTTAGACTTGTTCTCTTCGGATTTCCCTCTGCCAGGTGATTAGTTACTTCCCTGTAATATGTACTGTCTCTAATACACTTCGGATTTCCCTCTGCCAGTTGTGTGACCTAGCCGCAACCTCTGGAGGTCGCCCTTACATTGTCGCCATCTACCGCCTTGAAGAGAGCCTGGCGTACATCAAAGTGAGGGCGCTCCACAAGGCCATTAGCGCGTTTGTTGTAACCCAAGATGCATATGTGGTGGATGTTGTACTTTTTAGCGAGATAAGTTAGCGCCTTGATGATGGAGGCACCATTGTTGGTAACTATTTCCCTTAGCGCACCCCAGCAGCAAATGACATCTTCAAACAACCACTTAGCTATTGCATCCGTGTTCTTGCGCTGGAGCATTCTAAATTCAGGCCAATGGACTAGCAAGCAGTGACCCTGAATGATGTACTTGTAGTGACCAGACTTGGGCATGTGCATCGTGTCAATGTAAATCTTGCTGAAGAGAGGTGCTGGCGTAGCGACAGTTGGTGGGATCAAGATTTGGCATGTCTGTTGAATTTGACAAAGGTGGCACGTCTTTACATACCAGGCGACATCAGCTCGCATGTGAGGCCACCAAAAGTGCTCCAAGAGAATAGCACAAGTGGCATAAAGTCCTCTGTGGCCCAAGTCATCATGCATAGCACGTAAAATCCTGAGTCGGTCGCTAGGCTTCACTACCAGTTTATGAGCACCATCCTTGTTGCATCGCCAAAGATGGTTGTCGCTAATGAAGAAGTTGGTGGCATAACGGATGAAGGTAGCATACTTGTTGTCACTAAGGTGGCTAGGGCGCTTAAGAGTGTTCAACTAGTCTTTGATGGTGTCTAAGCATTTGTCATCTGCTTGAGCCTTGGCGCTCCTGGGCACGGAGTCATAAGCAAGGTCGGTAATGTTTTCTCTGAGGGGTCTGGGTTTTTCAACTTGTTTAACAGTTGGTGACTGGTCGGTTATGTTGGCAGTGAAGAATGTAAGAGGTGCGATGAAAGGTGTTGGTCAGTAAGGAATGATTGGGTGTAACAGAGTTTTAGAAGGTTGGTTGCTACGGAGCAGGCAGATAGGGAGTTGTATCATGTGCACAAACCCATGAAGGCGGTCAATCCAATTGTCAAAGGTGTCGTCGTCGCTACAATTGGAAAGAGGGTCGGTAGGTTGCAGAGGGCGTCGGGAGAGTCCATCAGGTCCGTGATAAGTGCCCTTGACATGAACCAACTCAAAGTGAAACATGAGGATGGCAGCTATCCAGCGATTCATACTAGCGGAGGGTTAGATATCAGGGTTCTGTAGCATCCCCTTGATGTATCTAGCATCTACTTCCACAATGAGATTCCTCATGCCAATGAGGTACATCCTTAGCGACTGAAAGGCTTTAAACAGTCCATAGAGCTCAAGTTTGGCCTGACTATAATGTGATTCTCAATTGTTTAGCGTGATTGAGCCAAAGCGGTTGTAGCGTCTCTGCTTCCAATTGTTGCTAAGACATTGACACAGGAAGTAGCCGACTGCAATACAAGAGGTGTCAACCACCAAGATGACTGGATCGAGAGACTGATAATTAATGGGTACTAATGGCTGAGCCTCGTGTAGCGCTTTGACTAGATCTTGCTGGGCGGCAACTTGATCAGGTCCAAATTCAAAGGGAGTGTTAGTGCGTGTGAGTTGAGTAAGATGATGAGCACGATGAGCAAAGTTCTTGATGAATATCCATAGTACTCCCATGGTCCCCAGGAAAGCTCTTACTTCTGAAAGATCGTGGCATATATCCCAGCAACTTAACAGGGCTAGTTGCAACTCATCGGGAACTTGACCGCTAGGGGTACAGACGTGTCCAAGGATCTTGAACCGAGGGGCACAGAGCACCAGCTTATGACCCGAGAACGTGCCGCCACAATACTTCATGCACTGGAGGATACGGTTAAGTAGCTGAAAGAAGTCCCATAGCGCCAGTCGGATACCAGGGTTGTCGGGATGAGTTGCTGGGAGGCCATCAATGAGTCGCCAGTCCTTGGGTCCCTTAGCGCCTATGTCATCAATGAAACTTTGTACAAATTTGGGTATTTCTGGCTGTAAGATAAAATTGACGTCATCATGGAATATAGGGACAGAGTTAGTCCACCCCATCGGTAAGGTGACTAGGCGTAAGGCGCCAAAGGGTGTCTGGAACGTGGTAAGGTTGCGAGAGGAGGAGTGTATCAAGCGCTTGTCGTAGCCGACATAGAGGTCAAGGGTGGCGCCACAGATCCGACCGGCAAAAGATTCAGCGACATGGTCAGGAAAGGGAGGAACGCCAGAGTGTCGTAGGGTGACCCTATTTAGCGGCTCTAGACTGTGAACAATATGGAGGTTACCATTTTTCTTGAGGACACAGAACCAGTGCAAGTGGTAAGCGCTATTTGAAGGCTCGTAGACGCCAGCCTTTATCTTGCTGCGTATGATCTGACAAACCTCGGCTTCAAGTCCAGGCGGTATGGGTCGGTTATGTTCCGTCCAGGGTATGTGTGGGATAGTCGGTATGACCACAGGCAGGAAGAAGTCGGTATGGAAGCTACCCTTTTCAGAGTCTTCCCAGGCAAATGCTTGGTTCTGTTTGGACATAAGGTTGGTAAGCACATCCAGTTCTGATGAAGTAAGAAAACCAGTTTCATGATCGCTAAGGAATCGCTGGCGACGTTCTTCTGTGAAGCGTTGGCTGAGAGAGTGGCGGATTGGGAGTTAAGGTCGGGAGTTCGGCAAGAGGATGATCTTTCATTCATTTCTGAAATCCTCAGAGACAGAACTGGTGACAGGCTTGATCTTAAGCGCTACAGGCTTATATTTCTTTTTGACCTGGATGCCTTTGCATTTATTAGTGTTAGCAACAGCAAATGTGGAGGCAGTTTGTAACATAGGGGAGGCTTGCTTAGCAGAGTTGCTAGAGCACAAAAGTCCAAGAATAGCGGGATGAGAAGAGTTAGGGAGTGTTTCAAGATAGGTATCAGGGGAAGAGAAACGGTCAAACTTGTTGGAAGCGGTAAGGTACAGGTAGGCAAGAGCAGAGTCAGTGAGGGGTTGTATGTTTTTGGGTTTTGTACTAGAATTAAGCGCATCAGCGCTAGTGTCAAGAGAGGGAGAAAGTACTTCGGAGTCAAGATAAGCGTTCGAAACAATATTTACGCGACTATTCTGATGGTCATATTCTAGCGTGAGTGCTACATCTCCATGATTGTCGCTAATCACCTCCTCGATGGTGGATGAAAACACATGTGGCGACCCGGATGTTGATCAGTGAAGATAGGCGCCTTGGTGAGCTTCTTCTTCTGGCAACCCCTGAGGAAAGTCGGTACTGTATGGCAGACGCCAGAGTTAGAGTCGCTAATCGTAAGGGTGGTTTCTTCCTCTGAGAGAGTCTTCACTATTGAGCGCGCTAAAACGTCAAAAGGTCGGCCAAGTAGTATGTCGTAAGCAGAGAAACGTAAGATGTGTATTTGCAAATAAAATGTAAGGTCGCCAATAGTGCACGGCACATTCTTGGCAAGTCCAAGCGATCGGTCTACAGTGCCATTAGCGCTTTGCATGTTTAAGACTATTCCTGGATCATATATCAGGCCCAGGTTGTTGGCAACTTTGGCTGACATAGATATGATCTGAAACCCGCTATCTACTATAGCCTCAATTTCCTGGCAACTGTTGACCATGAGCATGATAGAACATATGGCGTGTGAGTCCTGGGCAACTGTAAGAATGGCAGGGTCCTCTCCTGGTACTAGCGACTTGATGTAGGATTCCACAGGATCCACTGAGGTAGCGTTAGCGAGTTGCTGGGTGATTTCTAGGTCAGTCAGCAATGCTTTGGTAGCAAGAGAGAATCCAGGTAGCGCGTTTCTAAGATGTCCTGTACTGTTGCCTGTAGAGTGCGCTTAGGGGTTACCACTGTCTTGACCTGATTCCTGACATCAGGTGCTATACTGCAAAGTTCCTCAACTGATAGAGTGACTGAGGTTTTCATAATGTGACTGAATACGTGGTTGGACTTTTCAATATCATAAATGGGGGCTGTCGGTCGGTAACCTCCTTCAGGGCGCTTGTCTGGGGCGGCAAAGTTACGTTGGGCAGGAGCAGCATAGCAAGCAGGTAAACCAGAAAACGGATGTAGAGGCGGTGGAGGTGCAACGTTAGCGTCTGTAGAGGGATTGGCAGATTTAGCGACCGGGGCGGTATCAACAGGAGGTGGGGCGGTAACAGTAATTGGTGCAGTTGGGGGAATAGAGTCGGTAGTGGCAGGTGCTAAGGGTCGGTAACCTTTAAGTGGTTGTTTAGGCTGTTTGATTTCTACTCCATCAAAGACCTGATTCTTGAGTAGTGCTAGCTCCTTTTCCAGGGTTTCAATTTGTGCGTCCTTAGTAAGGCTTCCAGAGTCGCTAAGTGTGTCCAGATGCATGACCTCTAGTACCATTTGCTGTTGTAGGGCTTGTTCCGTGTCAGGATTAGCATTGCCGGTAAGAGTGCCAGTCGCTAAGTTGCCAGAGTTCTGTCGGTGCCATTCATCTACGTGCTCTTGGTAGGACTTGAGCTCAGGATAGTTTGGTATGATGGCGCCAGAGGGAAGTACTACCTTGCCGTCAGCAGCCCTGCAAATGCGTCCTTGCCGGATGTAGTTTTCCAAAGTGGGGCAACAACTGCAGGTCATTGTATGTCCAACCTCGCCACAGAAGTGACAAAGGTTGTTAGCGGGTGCAATATTCCGGTTTGCGGTCAGGCTGGAGGTAATTATGGTTTCTATGCATGTCATGGCGTTAGCGACTGCGGTAGCAATAGCGGTATCCAAGTCTTCTTTTTTGACGTAGCAGTTGGGTGTTGGTTGAGTCGGTAACAGGGCGAGCGAGGTGGCAGTGACCGGGATCATGCCAGGAGTTGGGGCAGGATGAGAGGCGCTCACGCCAGTGTCCATGCCTTTCAACATCCATTTGCTGGCCTCAAAGATGTCGTCCACATTGTAAGGTTCCTCAGGGTGATGATTGGGCTGTAAGATTTCCAGGCACCTAGCAATCCGTGCCCATAGCGACGTAGGAATACCTTGCTGGAATAAGCGACGTTCCTCATTGCGGTAGAGCTTGCCATTCTGTAGTAGCCACCTAGCGACCCTCTGGAAGTCCCTATAGTAAGTAGAAAGGGTGCCAAGCATGTAAATACCGTTATCAAAGCTTTTCTGTACTAGTTTTTGAAGTTCCATTACTGTATACCTGGTAGATTCTTCAGCTCCGGGGTAAAGTCGGATGACTGCCATTTTTCATTCCTCGTAGGTCGCTAAGGCCGGGGGTCCAATTGGTTGGTCGCCAGGGACGGGGACCAAGGCGCTAAATTCCCTAAGGCCTGTCCAAGTTTCTGCTGTGTCATATGATATATTGTGCCGCATATTCCTTTATTTGTGTATAGTTGGTAATGCCGCAGTCACAAAAGAGATATTCTAGTTCCTTGAAATATTGTGGTAATTCCCGTGGTTTAGTTTTGTCCCATTTTGGAGCTGAAAAATGGTTGCGTGGTGGCATGTGCTGGGGGACAGCTGCCTCCATGGTAGTCGGTAAGTGTGTGGTTGATAACAAGAGGGTTTGCAGATATACTGGTGATGGCGGTAGTGAAGGTGTTGGTGATCTAAATAACTGGGATAGTGGCGTGAGGGTTGAACTTGGTGACCCTTGTGCTAACTCGGTAAGGGGTGTCTGATGTCCAGGAACGGTTGGTTCGAAGTCGAGTTGTCGAGGAAAGAGATCGCTAATGTCGTCAACTGTAAGGTCAGTAGAAGCGTCGGCAAGTTCCTGCGCTAGAGTACGATGCGGTAAAGCTCCAGGTAACTGTGGCGTAGAAGGCGATTGATGTAAAGAGTCAAAGGCGCCAGCCGACTGAGAGAGAAGGCGGCGCTAGTGCTGCAAACGGGTTTCTGGCAGGATTCTGCCCTTTAGTCCCTCGCGGTGGGCTCCAATTTGATGACGCCCGAAAGTCGCTAGGCACTGTCTTGGTAGACGGTAAACTTAGCGCCTCAAGTATGAGTAACGTCGGGCGGTCGCTAGTATTTTGAGAGAGTCCCGGGCAGGGTCCCAGAAGCCTAGTTTGTTTAGTGGGATTTGAACTTTAACGAAATAAAGTGGTTGCTTAGCGATCTAAGCCAAAAGCCTGCAAGGCACTAGTGTGCTAGTAGTCGGTAAGAGGTTCCAGCGACGTAAACATTGGCAATAATGTGCCCTTATGGCACCGTAATACGAAAGTCGATAGTCGCAGCTGGCAAGATATAGTCAGCAAGACTAATTCATTTAGCGACTCTGAGGACTTAGACTGCGCTGAAATGAAATCTGAACTGTGGAGCGTATGATTCAATGATGCTAAACTATGTACAGTTTTTATAGGCGCTAGGCCGCCATGGCAATTAAACTAAAAAGTCGCTAATTAAATCAATCACAAAATGGAGACAAATTATAATGGAACATGAAAAGTCGCTAAGCGACGGCGTCTGTCAAGTCGGCAAGTTCAACTTATCATTTTAGCAGTGGAAAAGGCCAAATGCACGGGGACTGTCGCTAAGGTCTGAAACCATCAAGAGGGCCTGTCTCACATAGGTCACTAAGCGTTGGATCAACTGCAAGCGTCGCTAAGGTCTGAAACCATCAAGGGGGCCTGTCTGGAGCTTTTGAGAAGTATGGCATTTCTATCGAGGGCCTGAAGGGGGCCGGTGCTGAGGTCAGGTGAATAGCAGGTGATTACCAAGTCATGTGGTTGCTAAGCCTTGTGATACTCCGTGTCGCGTCCTGTAGCCTGAGTTTGATCCCTGCTAGCTGTAAAATATAAATCGCTAAAAATAGCGCTAGTGCACTGAGCCCTGTCCGAGTCTTATCAGCGTAATGGGAAGAATGATGCAGATGAGGTTGCTTGTCATGCCGGTGATGTCTGGGGAGCTGTCGGAGAATGTTGGTAATGTCTTGGAGGCATCCAGAGTTGTCAGTGATGTCTAGGAAAGCACTGGGTATTGCCGCAGTATGATATAATGGCCATGTTGGAGGTCCAGCTGGGTTTATCTTGGGATTGGGTGGTCATGGGAGTGGTTGCTGGGAAATGTGTTGAGGATCTCGGGACCAGGGCTCAGGCCCAGGAGTGAGTCAGATGAGTTGTGACATATACAAACCATCAAACTCTTTCTATTGATTGTGTTGGTTCTGCGTCCTCAAGAAGAATGGCAAACTGCAAATTGTGCACAGCTTAGAGCTCTCTTACACTTGAGTAACTATACAACATTTGGGGGTTCTGCCCTATCCGGATCACGTAGCCAAATTATTTGTGGAAAGGATATGTGGCGCTACCCTAGACCTCTATGTTGGGTACTTAATATTTCTAATTTCATGGGACTTAACAACTTTCCAAACTCTCTTCAGCGCAATATGGTTGGTTACTGAAACAATGTCAAGAATAATCGCTACACTTTATGGTCACACAGCAGAACCAGATCAGTGTGCAATTCTAGTACTACATATGACAGTAAAATTGGCTGCCTTATCTAAGGCAGCCATACAAAATTATATGTATGTTTAATTAATTAATTAATATATATTTAATGAATAATAATTATTTTATAATATAATTATTATTATTTAATAATATAATTATTATTATTTAATATAATAATTATTACTACTTTTGAGAAAGCCATAGAGCAAGGCTCTATGGCTATAAGTCTGTTACATGCCCCCCTTTTAAATTGCTATGCAGTCTACACATGGAGTGCAGTGTAAAATAAGATATGTATAGTAAAATGTAATAAAATAAAAAATAGTACATCTGCGAATGTGAAGGCAATTGAGTTCTCCACGGCTTGAGATCCCTACTCATCTGTCAAAAAATATGAAAGCCAATGTTAACCAACAGTATCAGCTGAAAACAATGAGCCGCCTACAAAGTTCACATAGACAACGGGCACACCAACTTGCTAGCCAGATCAATCCTCATCTCGGTGTTGACATTAATCAACAATGATGAGGTGACAGGGGCAGACAACATTGATGCAACAAAAGCCTGTTCTGTGGTTGATGGAATCACAGGCAACAGTGGGTAAGAGCTGTGTTGCAACCAACAGTGCCATAGGTTTTGTCAATTGGGGTTCATCTCAACCAGATAATAGAGCCCACGTTGATAGCGTCACAATCTCCCTATAAGCAGAATTTAGACTTGTTGCGAGTCTTTGAAATTTAGTTGAAAAGCTATAGGTGTGACTGGTAATATGCAAGGAATCTTTTGTGATTACCACTCAGTATTGCCAATGCTAAGGGTACCCGTATTGAGTCAGAGTCCAGAAGTCGGCAGCGAAAAGTAACAAGTTGCTGTTGGAAAGTCGCTATATGCTGTCAGAAAGTCGCTGGACGCTGTTGGAAAATCACAAGATGCTGTTGGAAAGTTGCAAGACGCCCATTAGATCTGTACTCTGTATTCTTTACATGATCTCTGAGGGAAAAAGTTGTTTTATTTTTATTCCAAATTATGGTACAGTTTTTATAGTACTTTTAGGAGGCAGGCGGTAGCCCCTTACCTCAAACATTACCTTCCTCTGCTCCATCTTCTGCTTCCCATTCCACCTATGGAGCCTTCATTCCATTACTCCTTATTTAGATGCAAGCACTCCCCCACTGCTGCTGCAGGTGTCACCATTCTTGCTATTTACTCAGTCCGCCTCCCTGTGGCTAGCGCGGTTACTTCTTCCTTGGTCTGTCAGCCCAGAGCTTCACATGTCTCCTCTCTGAGTTGGCCGCACTGTGAGGTTTGACCCACCACCTCAAGGCGGCGACTTGCTGCTTCTACCACCCCTTTGTACTGGAGTTCCTGTTTTGCTGTTTTGGGGCTATTCTGCCTTCAGCGATACTAAGCCCCTATCAGCATTCAACATAATTGTGGCCTTGAGCCATTTCACATGCTAGTAGCATGTGAAGACAAATCATGTTGTCTATGGTTGGGTTGCACCAGCCATTCTACTGAGGAATAGCAGGAGGCTTGCCATACTAGTTGAGTCAACAACGACATTCTGTAAGGGCAACCTCTGGAGGCTATGGCTCAGTCACACAGCTGGCAGAGAGAAATCCAAAGTATATTAGAAAATGCATAGGTAACACTACAATGACTACTCACCTGGCAGAGAGAAATCCAAAGAAAACAAGTCTAAGAATTCTCTATGCCGGAACTGACGCTTCTGAGGCTTCAAAAGCATGGGAAACAACTATACAAATCAACAAGGTGGCTAACTTTAACCTAAATAGTGAAAGACTCGGACATGGCATGTGACTCAGTAGTTACTGGGTCACATACAGCTTATTAGATAAGCTAGAGCGGACAGAACCAGTAAAAGAAGATAAGAGAGAACTATACTAAAGGTAAAAAGATAGACAAGAAAGGAAAAGAAGGATAAGAAAAGGAAATAAAGGACAAGAAAAGGAAAGAGATGAGGAGTCCCCTGACACATTCATTGTCAACATTGTGATAAATGTCGACTGAGGCATTTGCCTCAAAAAAGTGGGTTTTGAGGAAGACCATGCTAAAAGTGTAGGCGTGGTCCACCCATTTTGGTGGAATGCAGTTCACCAGTAACGTATGCAGAACATTTGTGTCTGTCAGGCTGACTGCAACAGCATTGTCAAACTTTGGGAGGGTGAGCTGGACGTCTGTTCAGCTCATAGATTAAAACAGGGACTGAGGGTTGGTGGCATTGTAGACCACAATAGCTTCCCTTGTATAGCCCTGGGCGTGCAGTAATCAAGGCTAGGAGCCTTGCAAAGCGTCCACGGGCATGTCTCTGCAGAAAGAGAGTTCAGCTGAGGGCATGTCCCATGACAGTCCTCCAGTGAATGCGGTAGGCAAAGTCTACTGCAATACTAATTGTAAGGGGAACGCTTAACGTCTGCGGAATTTCTTCCACAGAGCCAGCAAGCACTGGTGACAAGCGGGAGTCGAGTGGGTGTAGAGGCAGGCAAGAGTCAAGCAAGGGACTGGCAAGGCTAACCAAGCAGTCGGACGTCGCTAGAGAGCTTACAGTAGGTTCGGTGTGTAGGCCAGAAGAACACTGCTATTGTTCAGCCTGGGGATATTCTATCCACAGGCTGCCTATATATACTACATCGGTGGCTGTGCTATTACTAATACTGTTTACTAATTGGGCCCCGGTATGTAAAGGAGTATGACTAACAATAATCGATGCTGAGTAAGGTCCATGCATATGACTCATCAAGGCTGACTACTAAGAGACGGAAGGGGAAAGAGTGGGCCAAGCAGCCGGTCGGATCTACTAGGAATAGGCGTATTGTCGGACTAAGCTTGGAGTAGAGTTGGACACAGTCCAGAGACCGGTCGCCTGACATCAGCCCCTCCTCTAGGTTTGTCGCCTCGACAAACAGTGTTACCTTCCCCGGGTCAGGCGAGAGCGTCGAGCGGTGTTAGTGCCACGTGGTGGTGCCTCAGAAGTGCCCCGAGCATAATGCCCAAAGGCATAGTTGATGACCATGGGGGATGACGGAGCTGGAGTCGGAGTAGAGAGAGCCATAGGCGAGCTGGTGGGCAGTGAAGGTGCCACCAAAACTTGCATAGAAGGCGGATCATCCCAATCAGCAGGTTCTTGGAAGTCCGTGGTAGAGTCAGGCACAGGAGCCATAGGAGGAGGAGGTGGTGCCGACAGAGTAGGGGGTTTCAGGGTGGACGATGCAGGATCCCTAGAAGGGGCTGGCACAGCAATGGCCGGCGCAGCATTGCCAGATCGCTGCTTCCGTAGTGCGCGCACACGCTTCTTAGCAATGCGCTTTCCAAAGACAACAAGAGCTTCACCAATCTGCTGGTCAGTGCCCCGGATAGTGACAAAACGTTGGCCTTCACCACCAGCTGGACCAACCGAGAAGGCAGCCAACCAGGAGCCGGACAGGTCATGGGCTTGTTTAAGGCCACGCCCCTGATGCCCAACGACGTGCGCAACAAGAGAGTCGGGGAGCTTGAGAGCACATTCGTAATGAGAGGCTTTACCGTTGGTAGGAGGTAGATCCCGAGCGAGAGGGACAGCCAGGGGAGTATTAGAAGTAGATCGCAAGACCCGTCGACGATTACGAGAAGGGGGCGCAGTAGGAGTTTTGGAGGACTCGGAGGGCTTAGGGCGGCCAGGAGGAGCAGAGCAATGAGCAACTGGAGCGTTACTACGCTTGTTGGCAGTTCAGGTAGCGGCAACTACATGTTCACTCTCTAGAGCAGCTAGTCTGCGTTCGAGAGTGGTGAGTGTCAGCTGCATCTGCTGCATTATAGAAAACCAGTCGGCGGTCCTAGGAGGCGTCATGGCAGGGCCCGTTCCAGAAACAGGGGGTATACCAGAGGCCAGGTCGAAAGGGCGAGCAGAGGGTGCCACTGTAGGGGTACGAGTCGTGGGGGTAGAGGGAGACCAAGAGTCAGAAGACATAGTAGAGAATAGGGCTGAATACTGTGGGCTAGAAGAGCGAACAGTGTAGGAGGCTGAACAACCTGTAAGGGGAACGCTTAACGTCTGCGGAACTCCTTCCACAGAGCCAGCAAGCACTGGTGACAAGCGGGAGTTGAGCAGGCGTAGAGGCAGGCAAGAGTCAAGCAAGGGACCGGCAAGGCTAACCAAGCAGTCGGACGTCGCTAGAGAGCTTACAGTAGGTTCGGTGTGTAGGCCAGAAAAACACTGCTATTGTTCAGCCTGGGGATATTCTATCCATAGGCTGCCTATATATACTACATCGGTGGCTGTGCTATTACTAATACTGTTTACTAATCGGGCCCCGGTATGTAAAGGAGTATGACTAACAATAATCGATGCTAAGTAAGGTCCATGCATATGACTCATCAAGGCTGACTACTAAGAGACGGAAGGGGAAAGGGTGGGTCGAGCGGCCGGTCAGATCTGCTAGGAATAGGCGTATCGTTGGACGAAGCTCGGAGTAGAGTTGGACACAGTCCAGAAACCGGTCCCCTGACACTAATCACCAAGTTCTGCATACCCAGGTGGCAGAAATACAAGATGTTTTGTGCCAGCTTGAATAAGTCAAAGATAAAGCACGTGTCAGGGAACAAGTCCTTGGACTGTCCACTCTAGCCTTGCTTAGTCTGTGTTGACGTTGGCACCCCTATCTAGCCACCATCCGGACCGCTCCGGCCCTATCCAGCTCCCTTCCCATCTCGGCATCATCATCTGACAGATCAGCTGGTCTTCGGACCCACTCTACTTGCCAGCAGGCCTTTATGCCATTGGCTGGCTTACTCATGCTGATTATTGCTTACTCAGTAGTGCTTAGTACATACTGGCCCTATTAGTCAATACATCGTAGTCATAGTGTGTTCGATATAGTATATAAGTAGGACTAGTGGATAGAACATCCCCAGTCCTAGCAATAGCATTGCTTCTGGGTCTACACATCAGCATAACTGTAAGCTCCTCAGTGACGACCTTGCTCTCTGCCTTTCCCCTCTGGCTCCATCCCTTGTTGGCGGCCTGTCCTCTTGCCTGCCAGCTGCTTGTCACTGTGCTCGCTCCCCTTGGTGGTGGGCTTGAGCGGTCGTTGCGCCTGCTTGGCATTCCACGATGTAGCGTCCCCTTACAGCATGTACCTTTGGAGTAAAAGCTAGCAAGTGTGAAGAAAGGCCTTCGACTGCAGTCCTTCCACCGCAAGTAACCTTCAGGAGTTGGAATGACCACCAGGTTCATGTGGTGGAAGGATAGATCAAGAAACTGATGCCTTCCTCTTCCACTACAACTGCATCTGCAGCTCCTGGATCTCAACTGCCCATGCATTCACTACCTCTATTGCCGCTTGTCAATCCTGCAGCGCCTTGTTGCGCTCTCTGCACACCTCAACTAACTCTGCCTTACGCTGCACCAACCTCTTCATCACTTGCTCTATCTACCAATGCAAATCCAAATTTGCCATTGAAAGCACCCAATTGGCCATGACCTAGGAATGGTCCACAATTTTTGAAGACCAAGGAAGGCCAGAAGGGCCCGCCACAGGCAACATCAACCGCCAGGGGTGCTTGGAGGGCTGGCTTGGCTCTGCCTCCAGAAACAACAACACCCAATGCTTACTCTTGTCCCAAGGAGTCAGAGCAGCACTGGTCACCTGCTGCACCCCTTGCAGGGGCCCCACCTTCCTCACTGGTGGACCTACCTCCTCCTTACTGCTACTCTCTTCCCTCACATGCCACGGTTGTAGCGCACTCACTCCCAAACTCCCCGCCTGCGCTGGCTTTGCTCTTGCTCCAGTCAGCACTTGCACGCTCAGAGCCATCTGCTCTTCCACCCACTCCACCTCCCAACCCTCCTCCTATACTATGCAAAATGCCTGCCAAGACCACAAAATAGAACACCAGGACTGGGGGGACTGGTGCACAAATTACCACCTGAGAATGACAGGGGAGCACCCGGACAGGACTCCTGCCCCAAAGAGCGCCCCGCACCTCCCATATGCAGCTCTGCCTCTGCTTGAGATGTCAGTAGAGCACACAAATAAACTCCAGCAACTCATGACACTGCACAAGATTGTTTATCATGCATTCCTGCCAGCATCTCTTATGGGGCCTCCAGCATGCCTTGTAGGCCTCTCACACAGCAAGGCTATTCTTGCCGGGAAGAGAAGGGGTAAGAGTAAAGAACTGAGGCAGAGGAGACAATATTGCAAGGATGAAAAGTAAAGAACTTGGAGGAATTTTTTCTCCTTTTCTACTGGAGAGGCTTCTTGATGGCTATCAGACTTTGGATTTGACTCCCATGACAAAGCTGCACCGCTACAATTGACTGACGTTTCAAGGGTCTCAACGCTAAGGGGAGGGTAATGTCACAACCTGCCTGACTAACCTCAAGGCCTGAGCCCTAGTTCCAGGACCCTCAACACATTTCCCAGCAACCACTTCCATGACCACCTAACCCTGAGATAAAACCAGTTGGACCACCAACATGGCCATCTGACAGTATTGCTCAAGGAACTCCTACTGTGGTAGGTAACAGAAATGTGAGTGGGGTAGTCAACATCTTATTTGAGTACTACACATTTAGGAGTAGGTAACTTCACACTCTAAGGAGGTACGTAGAAAGTATACAGACTAGTTCCAGTAGTTGTGGTCCCCTCAACACGCGTTGAAGTACAATCTATGTCCCCCCCTTCCTCTACTCCTGCCCCTGCCTTGTCTGTTATAGGCTTTGCTAGTTGTATTCCAGCCATTGCTATAAGTTTTATAGGGGTTCTAGTTGAGAGCTTCTGGCATCAGCTTCCAGCCAAGCCATCCAGGCAGGCCAAGAAAAGAGCAGTTGGACATATCATGGTTGATTAACTTATAATTGACGCAGAAGAGCATGTCTTTACCTTTCAGTGAGAGGCCATAGCCAGAAGTGGCCAAGGAAAAGGTGCAGGTTCTCATCAACTGAATGAGTTTGATGTGGTCCTCATTTGAGAGGTATGAGTGGTGGATGTAGACATTCTATGCTCAAATACCTCCATTTGAGTTGCTTTTTTTGACTTCCAGAAATTTGACTGTAATGTTGTTGAATATGTCTCGTGCAACTCGGTCCTTAAGCATGGGGGCACTATCCATTATGTGCTTCATCACTGCTTCAGAGTCTTTAAAGCGTGATTTGACAAGGTCTGTGACAATGTTGCGGGCTTCAGCAGAGTTGGTGAAGGAGAGTCCCTGAATAATGCCAACTTAAAGGGTGCTCTTGCAAGACCCACCACTTATTGGTCGCCAATGGGTTTGGTCCAGCAAATGTCCTGACTGTGGCTTTTACCTTTCATATGAGTCTTTGTACCAGTAGACGGTACTAGTGCCACTCAGAAGCATCCACTCTATCACAGCTACCTATATGGTGCAGGGGGGATCTCACCTGCTGCATTGCTGGTCCCAGTGGTCTTATCCTAATCAAATGTAGAGGAGAATCAACTCAAGCGCAGATCTCTGAATTACCCAGAGTTGCACCAATGAAGGATTTAGTCCTTTTGGGCCAGAGCATGGGAACTATTCATGTCTGCCATGGCTTGGAGGTGGTGTATGCCATCCTAGACAATAATGGACCATAGTTCTTCCACTCATCTTTCCCGTTCCAAGGCAAGTGCTTTGTTAAAGCCAATAGGCACAGATCCGCAACTTGTTCCTGATCTTCATCTCTTCTGCCTAATAATAAAACCAAACAGAGTAACCACCAAAAGAGGAGCTAAAGCTTGCTCAAATGGCATGTGATGGCCTGTCAGCACTAGCTATTGGCTGATTCTTGCTCCAAAACACCACCTCTTATGAGATCCCTATCTCTAGGCATACCATTATTGCCATCATTGAGACCCTCTTGGGATTTGAGGTATGAAGGCTAATATACAGCAATGGTGAAACTGCATCCTTCCCAGTTGTAGTTGTAGGGTGTGATTAGCATCACTGTGAACCTCCTTTACCAAGGGAGGGCCCATCAACAAGTTTATCCTCTAGAAGCAACCATCAACCAATGCTCAAGCAAAGAACATGTCAGGATGCTGTTGGGCTCGAAGCTCCCAGAGCATGTCACGTGACATAGTTTGACAGAGTGCAGCTAATGCCATGTCACCCTCCTTTAACAAGGGAGGCCCTCCATTGTAGTTTAACATCTGTACAGACCCTGAGAGAGCACAATCTAGTGATAGTTTTAGCTTCCTTTACCAAGGGAAGACTCACACGGTATGCCAGTTTAATGTCTAGAGTTCAGAAATATAACGAAGACCAGAAAGAAGCTCGGCTAGTGCTGAATTTAAGATCCTTTACCAAGGGAGCACTCCATTTCTCGCGGCGAGGCGTGCCGTCTCAGAACGTCGGGATTCCTCGAGAAGAGCAGACATAGGCTGCCTGTGCGTATAGGCCGACGAACCTCAGTGCCCCAAAAAGACCGTGGGAAAAACACAGCAAGATGATGGTTAGGAACAAAGAGCGCCCCCGCGGAATCTTTCTTGAGCAGGTCTGGCACCGTACCTGAGATTCGTTCATACTTGAGTGTTGGCTCCTCCTCGTCGTCCTCCTCTTCTGAGTCATTGTTCTCCTCTTCTTCCTCCTCTCTCTCTTCATATTCATCCTCGTCATCCTCATCCTCTTTCTCCTCGTCAGGAGATTCAGTCATGTCAGGGCAAACCATCCCTTGTCCATCTTGCTGAACCCCGCCGTTAGTGAGCAGTGCCGAGTCGTCTGTCGGGCTTAAAATGCCCTCTTTCTCATGGTCAATAGCAACTTCAACGTTTGTTAAATTAGGTGAGGCCATTACATGGAGGATGCCAGACTGTAACGATCGAATGCTTCATTGACGAGGGGTCATATAAAGTAAATCGTGAGAAATTCTTATCGAACCGTCGTTTCAAAACACACATGAATTTGAGTACGTATTACATACACGACGGGAGCCTCTATCGAGGCTTTATCAGTTAGAATTGTTGCTTATTAGTTACGTGCTCATAACCTGATCGCTGAACGAGCGAGTCTCCAGGGTACCGGAGATGAC
>QLOM01002138.1:0-18874 GCA_003313785.1 Termitomyces sp. MG148 | reverse complement strand
CCGGGACCACCGCCTGGCCCCCCACCCCCGAGAGGCCCGCCTCCACTTTGCTGGGTCCCAGGACCGCTACCAGGGGGCAACGGCCCGCCTGGCGGAGGGCCCCCGGATGGTGGACCCCCCGGTGGGTGGGGCCCCGCAATGGACGCCTTTCCCCCACCCCGGGGGGGTAACCACTACTACTACTACTACAACGCCGGTCCACCACGCAACGCAGCCCCCCAGGACGACACCCGCGACGCGCTGGCTCGTGAAGGAAAGCTCGACATACAGAAACCAGAACCCTTCCATGGCCGCAACCCACGTCAATGGCATACCTTCCTCACCTGCCTCACCATGTTCCAGGCCAAACCAGTCATGTTCCAGTTGGAGAGTTCCCGGGTGGCCTTTGCCGCGTCTTACCTCCAGGGCATCGCCTTCGACCACTATACTGCCCTACTCCGGTTCGACGCCAACAACCTGGCCCTCCTTAACTGGCAGGCGTTTGTCCAAGAGTTCTCCAGTAAGTTCGGTATCTTCGACACGGTAGCGGAGGCAGAGGAGGCTCTATTCAACCTACGTATGCGCCCGGAGGAACGGTTCACTGCCTTCATCGTTCGCTTCGAGAGGGAGGCTTATGAGACAGGCTGGAACTACAACGCCCTCTGGTTTGCTCTACGCCGCGCCCTGCTTCAATGCATCAAGGACGTCCTCCGGCTTGCTCCCAAACAGCCCACCTACAACGGCTACAAGGCCCTGGTTACGCAAATCGACCAACGGTACTGGGAGGACCGGAGCGAAATGTCAGGGCCCCGGACAACTTGGGGCAGCTCCAGAAACAACAATTGGCCGGCGCGCAACCCCAGCACTCTGAACAATCGAGCCTCCGACGCCCCGCAACCTGCCAGCAATCCCCAGCAAACCCCCACCGGCTGGGGGCCACCCGTCGCTACTCGCACCCCAGGCCCCCGACAGTCTGCCCAGCTCAACGCCACCGACACCCACGACACCCCGCAAACCACCCCCGACGCTTCAGAACCCTCCCACGATCACGACAACGACACCCTGGACCAGCTCGACAACGAGGAGGATCTCTGGGCCAATTGCTTCAGGAGTAGGCCCTGGATCAACGTGCAGGAAGAGACCCAGGAGAAGCGGCGCCAGGAAGGGGTCTGCATTCTGTGCGGAGAACCAGGCCACTTCATCAGCGATTGCCCCAAGCGCCAGACCATGGGCCGGGCCGTCTGGACCCTCGACGGAGAAGAATGCGACTTCCAGTTTACGGAAAACGAGACTGCGATTTAGAACCTGAAGACGCACTAAATCGCGACCACGATCACGACGTCTTCTCCGCCCCGGTTACACATCTACGCGCAATAGCTTTAACATCGGACACCCTCTCGGCACAACTCCCCTCGAAAAACCCCCACACACTAATGCTCCGCACCACTCTCGCATCACACCCTGGTCCGGTCAGCACCCTGGTCGACAGCGGCGCCACAGACAACTTCCTCGATTCCTCTCTCGCCCACCTCGCTCCCCATCCCTCCCGGAGGTTACCCATCCCCATACAGCTCCGCCTCTTCGACGGGAGCTCCACCTCTGCTGGCGACATCACTCACTGTGTAGAAATGCCCGTCACCTTCACAAACAGGTTCCAGCAAAACCTCCGGTTACTTGTCACCAAACTTCACACCTCTGCCCCGCTCATACTCAGACTCCCCTGGCTTCGCGCTACGAACCCCCGGATCGACTGGCAGACCCTCACCCTCCAGCTCAACCGCCATGCCACGCCCGCCCGGGAGCCCGTACCCTTTGACATCCCCCCGAGTACCGACACTCCGGAGCTCACCAACAAACCACCGGAGGTCTCCCCGCAGCTGCGCTCGAAGTCCGCCCGCTCCTTTATCATTAACGTGCGACTTGGCGACTCCCCCAACGTAATCCCCGCCCTTGTCAACAGCGGCGTGACCAGGATGTTCATCAGCGACCAACTGGACCTCCCCCACGACACCCTCAAAAAACTCCTTGAATTACAACTCTTTGACGGCAACGCCGCGACCTCCGGACCCATCACCCAATCCCATTCTAACTACCTCACCCTCGACAACAGCCTCAAGTTCCCCGTCAACCTCCTGGTAACCCAGCTCCCAAAGTCAACCCTGATCATCCTAGGCCTGCCATGGCTACGAGATGTCAACCCCGATATCGACTGGGAAACCCTCACGATGACGTTCCCCGGTCCCGACGCGAGCCTAGCAGCCACGATCCACCTCTGCCTACAACCAACCGACAAACTTGACCCCGGCCCAATCCCCAGCCCCGCCATGCCCAAGGACGACCCAGAAAGGGGGAGAAGTAAAAACCAGACACCACCCCGGTCCTCCTCGAGCACCCCCGTAAAATTTCCCCCCAACATCCCCCGGAGCAAATACAAAGGCCCACACTACCCCGACCGACGCCCCGGGACACCACCACCTATTCCCGCCTCCGACGATACCCCCAGCCCTACCGACCCCGGGGGCCTGGACATCAAAATCATCGGCACCGCCCCCTTTGCCCACATCATGAAGGATGGCAATCCCGCCTTCCAGCTCCACATCTCCCCCACCCTTCCGGAAGAACATCTGCGCGCCGAAGCCACCCCTCCAAAGCCTCCCAAAACAGAGGACCAGATCCTACACGAAGTAGTTCTCCCAGAATATCATGAATTCGCTGACGTATTCTCTGAAGGAAGCGCCAAGGAACTCCCCCCGCACCAGCCCTACGACCACCAGATCGACCTCGAAGAAGGGACCTCACTCCCCTTCGGCAAAATCTACAACATGTCAGAAGTTGAACTCCGCGCCTTGAAAGACTATCTCGACGACATGCTCGGCAAAGGTTTCATTCGCCCCTCGATCTCCGCCGCCGGTGCCCCGGTCCTCTTCGCCAAAAAGAAGGACGGCTCCCTACGCCTCTGCGTCGACTACCGGGGACTCAACTAGGTCACCAAGAAAAACCGGTATCCTCTCCCCCTCATCGGTGACTTAGTTGATCGCCTCCGTAGCGCCAAGGTATACACCAAAATCAACCTCCGGTCGGGCTACAACAATGTTCGCATAGCCCCAGGACACGAATGGAAAACTGCCTTCCGCACACGCTATGGCCTCTTCAAATACCTCGTAATGCCCTTCGGTATGACCAACTCCCCCGCCACCTTCCAGTACTTCATGAACGACATCTTCCATGACATGAACGACGTCTTCGTCATCGTGTACCTGGACGACATCCTCATTTACTCCAATACCCTGGAGGAGCACCGGGATGTCCGCCACGTTCTCGAGCGTCTCCAGGAGTACAACCTTCATGCCAAACCCGAGAAGTGCTCTTTCCACACTACTGAGGTTGAGTATCTCGGAGTCATTGTCACCCCGGACGGTGTTTGCATGGACCCCGCCAAAGTCGATGCGATCCTCAGCTGGCCGCAGCCCCGGAACGTCAAAGAGGTACAATCCTTCCTGGGCTTTGCCAATTTCTACCGCCGGTTTATAGATAACTACTCCGGCATCACCAAACCTCTCAATTGACTCACGTGCAAGGACACCCCCTGGAACTGGGACAGTAAATGCCAGAGTGTGTTTGAACTCCTGAAAAAGGCCTTCACCACCGCCCCCATCCTCCGCCACTTCAACCCCGCCCTCTCCGTCGTGCTCAAGTGCGACGCCTCCGACTACGCCATCACCGGTATACTCTCCCAGATGGAGCCCGGGACAAACGATCTCCGCCCGGTAGCCTTCTATACTCGTTCGATGATCCCCACCGAGCTCAACTATGACATCTATGACAAGGAGCTACTTGCTATCGTTGAAGCCTTCAAACAATGGCAGGCGTATCTCGAGGGGGCTCCACACCGCATTCAGGTCTACTTGGACCACAATAACCTCCAGTACTTCACAACCATGAAACAGCTCAGCCGCCAACAAGCCCGCTGGTCGGAGGTCCTCTCCGAGTACGACTTTACCATCCACTACCGTCCGGGACGACTCGGAGCTAAGCCCGACGCCCTCATTAGACGTCCGGACGTGTACTCAAAGAAGTCCTTCGAAGCGGAGAAAAATGCCTTCAACCACCGCGTCGTTATCCCCCCTGAACACCTTCACGCCGTCCTGATCATGAACGAAGAAGGAATCCTCCAGCAAATCCGCAAGGCTCCCCCGGACGACTACTTCTCCCAGCACGACCCCCGAACCACCCTTACCCCCGACTCCCCCACCGCCTCCTCATTCACCCTATCCTCCGACAACCTCCTCCTCCTCCGGTATGGACGAATCTACGCTCCGGACCACAAAAACATCAGGCTCGACATCCTCTGGCAGCACCATGACCACAAACTGCGAGGCCACCCCGGGATTCGTAAGACATATCAACTCATCTCCCGCACTTACTTCTGGCCAGGTTTAAAGGAGGACGTCGCCCGCTATGTCAAAGCCTGCGAACCCTGTCTCCGGGCCAAGGTTCCCCGCCACCGCCCTTACGGCCTCCTGAAGCCCCTCCCCGTCGGACGCCGCCCCTGGTCCTCTATCTCCATGGACCACATCGTCGAGCTCCCGGAGTCGGAAGGGTATAATGCCATCCTCGTCATAGTCTGTCGTCTCACCAAGCAGGCCATCTTCATCCCCTGCCGCACCACCGACGATGCCCCGGAGTTTGCCAGACTCTTCCTCAAGCACGTCTTTTCTAAGCACGGCCTCCCGGACGATATCGTCTACGACCGGGGCCCACTGTTCACCTCCCGGTTCTGGCAGTCTCTGTGCAAGGCCCTCGACATCAAAACAAACCTCTCCACCGCCTACCACCTGGAGACCGACGGCCAGACCGAGCGGGTCAACCAGACCCTGGAACAGTACCTCCGCCTCTACGTCAATTACCTCCAGGACAACTGGTGCTCCGACCTTCCCCTAGCCGAATTCACCTACAACAACACTCCTCACTCCGCCACCGGAGTCTCCCCCTTCTTCGCCAACAAAGGCTACCACCCCCGTCTCACCCTCTCGCTCAAGGGCATCCCCTCGCACGCCGCCCACGAAGTCGCTCACGACCTCCGGGAGCTCCACCAATTTCTTCGGGACGAAATCAACACCGCCAATAAAGCTTACGCCAAACACGCCGACGTTCACCGCGAACCCACGCCCAATTGGACCCCCGGTACCCTGGTATGGCTCGACCGACGCAACCTCAAAACCCGATGCCCTTCAGTAAAGCTCAACCACAAATGACTAGGACCCTTCAAAATTCTCCGCAAGATCTCATCGCACGCCTACAAGCTCGACCTACCCCCGGGCCTCAAGGGACTCCACCCCGTGTTCCACGTACGCCTCCTCGAACAACATGCCCCGGACCCCTTCCTCGGTCAATGACCCAACAAACCCCCGCCCGTCGAAATCAAAGGAGAAAATCAATACGAAGTTGACCAGGTCCTCGACTCCCGGCTCGTCCGAGGCCACCCCCAGTACCTGATACGCTGGAAAGGATACGGCCCCGAGGACGACACCTGGGAACCCCGAAAACACCTCACCGACGCCCCCGCCAAACTCCGGGACTTCCACCGGCAACACCCCTCCAAACCCCGGGATTCCCGGGACTAGACTTCACAGACGGCCTTAGAGGGCGTAACCCCTGCCTCTGGATTCATCAGGGATTCAACTCCCACCAAGACCCCTACATCTCCTTTTGCCCTTCCTTCTCCATTACTAAGAAAGATCCTCGACAGATAACAGACCAAGAAATGACTAGATTCGACTCTTCGATGACCTGGCACAAATATACAGACTACAAGTACAATATAAAACAAAAGGTGGCTTGGCCGTGGCTCAAGGCGATGCTTCAGTCCAAACCCCTCCGGCCCCCTCTGCCCCCTCCCGCAAACGTCCCACCTTTCCCCGCAACTGCCCCGCCCCGTTCCTCTCCTTAACTCTCGTTCCCCTCCTGCTCCGGTGCATCCCTCGGCCGCCCCGCGTCCTCGATCGCCAGCGCCCCCTCCATCTGCAGTACGAGCGCCGCCACGTTGTCCTCATGGCACGGCAGGTCCTCTCCCGCATCGGTGGCAACCTCGAGCCACGACCCGGGGGGCAAGGCGTTCCTCCGGCGATGCCCCGCCAACAGGGAGTCCAGTCGCACAACCTCCTGCTCGAGCTCCGGAGGGAGGTCGAAAGGCATCTGGCCCAAACCATCCCTAATGGAGGCCTGGGCCGCCGAAGCCCCGTCGAGCAGCACGCGATGCTCGCGGACCCATCCTAAGGACAACCAGTCAGTACTCTGGGAGGAGAAAATCCAATCACGCATGCATAACCGCCGCTCGCCCCACGGCAGCCTCCTCCATCAACTAGTCCCGCCGACTCCCCCAATCCCCGAGCCTCGTGGACCTCCTGCACCAGCCGCTGCAGCTGCTCTCCCTCCGCACCCGACGCGCCCTGCCCCTGCACCGCTCCCGGGGCACCCACCGCCCTCGCCGCCGACAACCGCTCCATCTCCCGCCGGAGCCTCCCCTGAAGGTCCTGCGCCTCGCGGGTCCACGCGTTCAAGATCTCCACCGCTGCTTGGCGATCCCGCTGCGCTTCGTCGTGCTCCGCCCGTACCTCGACCAACTCCGCCTCGCGCTGTGCCAACCTCCCCATCACCAACTCCAGCCTGCGGCACAAGTCCAGATTCGCCGCCGACAGCGCCCAATCGGCCACAACCTGGGGGTGGTCGAGCACCCGCCCCGACCGCGGAGAGTAGACGTGGGGGCGAGAAGGCCCCGCCACCGGAGAAGCCAAGCGCCGGGGACGTTTGGAGGGCTGGCCCGACCCAGTCTTGGGGGAGGGGGATGCCCGCCGCTTACCCTTATCCCTAGGGGCGGGGGCACCCACGACCGTTCGCCGCCCTCCTCGCGGGGGCCCCACCTTCCCCTCCGGTCGCCGCCCCGACTCCTTGCCACTGCTACTAACCCCCTCGTCCTCCGGAGACACCGCCCTGATGCGCCGCGACCGCGACAGCCCTGCCTTTGAACCCCCTGCTTGCGCCGGTCTCGCCCTTGTCCCAGAAGGAACCCTCGCCGCCTGCGCCATCTGACTCTCGACCCATTCGACGTCCCAACCCTCCTCCTGCGCCACGCAAGTTGCACGCCAGAACCGCGCAACGGAGCACCGCTCGTGACGAGTACAGCACGCGTCGCACACTGACGAGTCCCGCCACAACCCGGGCTCCTGAGGGGTGAACCCGCACGCGTCCCCGCAACGAGCACAGAACATGCACTAGGGGGGTCAACTCCGGAGAAGGCGAAGAAACAGGACGACTTACCGGCCCCTGAGCACGACACCAGTCCATGGAAGGGGGTCCTCGGGCACGCCCCACCGCCTCCGCAAACCGCTGAGGGGTCACCTGGGCCTGAGGGACCCGTTGCGCCTCCGGTACCACCTGGATATCTCCGGGGGCAAGGGCGGGCCGCGCAACGCGAGAAGTCGACACGGGGGGGACCGGCACTCGAATCACTACCTGTGGACGGGGAGGGAGCACGTAAGTGCGACGACCAAGCCCCGCCGAAGATTCTCCCACCTCTACACCGGGGTCAGTCGGCAGCCAGAGAAAACTTGGGGACTCACGCTGACGGGCGAGCTCGTCCAAGGCCCGCTGCTCCCGGCGCCGGTCATGAGGAGCCCGGCGCGCTTTGTAAGCCTCCCACACCTCTACGCGGTTCTCGCCGGGAGGAGGAGGGGTCGGGGAGGGAGAGAGGGGAGCTGGAGACGACATGGTCAGGAAAGAAAGGTCAGGGAACTCGGAATTTTTTTCTCTGGTTTTCTTGATACCGCGGGGCTTTGTGATGGCCATCAAGCTTCTAGTTCAGCTCCCATGGAGAAGCCGCACCGCCATGACCGTTCGCCATCTCGAAGGGTCTCGATGCTAGGGAGGGGGGGTAATGTCACGACCCACCCCCGGGCCTGGGACCACACCACACACCCCGGCAAACACCCCTCGCACGACCTCAACTTGGGACGAACCCCATGAACACCCAACATGGCCATCACGTCATACCCCGGTCGACCCTGACGTTCCCCCTGGACACCCCACAAACACTGCCAACGACCCCCGGAGATCCCCGGCGTGACAGCACGGCGACCCACACAACATCCGACGCATCACGCATCATTCGACGCATCATGCATGATCGCTTTGTGCCACGCATCATGCCATGCATCATGCCACGCATCATGCATCGCCCTGCGCATCAACCCACGCATCATGCTTCGTCCCGCATCAACTCCCGCATCATGCCTCATCGCGTCCTCTCGTCGTGCCACGTCCTCCCTTGTGCGGCGCCACTGCGACTCCCAAAGCAACGGCGCCACTCCCAGCCGACACCCGCGGTTTTCCTTTGTCCTCCTAGGTGCTCCGAGACACCACCAGAGCCCCGGAGCAGCCCCAGACCCAGAACCGGGACCCCGGACCTGCCTCATCATGTAGTCAGTATATAAGCCCCCCCGTAGCACTAAGTACGGTAGTCTTGATATTGCCCATACTCTCCGGTTTTCCTCTCGTATCGCTCCGGTCTCGTAACTTCGCCTCGTACTCGTCTCCATTCTATTGTCTTGTACTCGTCTCCATTTCTATAGTCCGTATTTGTCTCTACTCTCTCGTCTCGCATCTGTCCATTGTCTCTATCTACTCTCTTAATTCCATCTCCTTTACTCATCCATCTCTTTCCTCCGTCCTCGTCTCTGCCTCGAGTTTCTCCTTCCCTTCCCTTCTCGTATTCCGATCTCTTATCTTCCCGGCCCGCATTCTCCGCTCCTCTGAGCTCGGTCCCGCATCTGTCAAACTCTAAATTGCCTATTCGCCTATCAGCCCCCTGATTTCCCTGGATAGTTCGCCGCCGGCACGCCACTCATCATGCCGTCTAACCCGAACTTTCCCCAGTAGAACCTTCTTGTCCGGCGCTCGCCCCTTGCTCGCGCCAACCCCGGGACACTTCGTCTGGTCTCCCCACGCTCCCGGCGCACGTCACCTCGTCCCGGCGTGTCCGTAGCTGTTCAAGTCTGCTTGGTAAGGCCTCGCCCAGAATTGCTGAGCCCCCGGGTCAGCGGAACCTGACACTTTCTATTTGCTATTTACTCACATCGCTCAGTCTACTGGTTCCCTGACCTTTTCCCATTTACTGCAACAACAAAAGCGCTCTCAACATTGCTAATTCTGATTCTACCACTTCCCGCTCTAAACACATAGACATCCGCTATCATTTTATTTGCAAACACCTACAAATGGGCTCTTTTAAGACCTCCTGGTTATCTACATCTGATATGATTGCCAACGTTTTAACAAAACCACTATCAAAAGACCTTCATTACAAATTTGTTTCTGCCCTTGGCCTTGTCACGCGGTCCTGATTTTCCACTATATGACTATTCTTTGCAGCTGATGGGGTTGTGTCAGCCAGATGACTTTCTTTCTATCTCTCTATTCTTTCAGCATACTTAACTAGTCACGTGTTTCCAATCACTTACACACGCGATGTCATTGACATGTCAATGCACATGGTCTGTTACTGTTGTCGACATGTCAATGTGACTTGCTCCCTCAGTTGCTCTCTATTCAGATGGTCACTGAGGGTGTAAGTCCATCTCTTTATCTACTGTTTATTATATCCTATACTAATTACCATACGCACAGTCTTTTTACTGTCACATAGGTAAGAATAAAACATAGTTGCTCTCTATTCAGACGGTCACTGAGGGTTCTTTTTACTGTCACATAGTCGTCTCTCAAATTATCGCCTCCTGAGTATCAGTCCAACAGAAGTGATGTACCTGGGCATGATATACTCTGTCAAAGGCATCTGCAACCTCCCTAGTCCTGAACAAAGAGCATATGATGTTTAATCACGAGATTCCACCAGTTAACCACAGGAAGGATAAGAAGCTTACTGAGGAGCATGTGGCTCAAAAGCTGGAAAAATTGCATCCTTGGCAGAGATTGAAAGAGTACTTGTAATTTTTTAATTGTTATCAAATCAACAGAGAATGTCTCAAATGACCATTATGCAAATACTTGTTCAAAGTTTCACTGAAGCGACCTGTTCAAACATTTGATGGGTATTAGTGGCACCACGTGAATGACATGTATTGACTTGGGGAAGCGGCCAACGCTGTTCCGGCATGGCATTTATGTCGGCTTGACAATATCACGTGGTCTCAACGACTGGTCAATGTCATCATGTGATTTCACTTCTTGGGACACTAGGAAGTGAAAAATAAACTAATTGGTCACGTGTGCGCATTCGTAGCACCTCCTCAACTTGTACTCCAGCAGTACTTTAACAATTGGCAGAAGAATCATCTGGATAGAAGCTTTTAGAACGAGACTTCGATGAATTTCCCTTGTCTATCCCTGAGTCTTGAGCGGCACGGTTTCTGCATAATCTGCTCCTGTGCCAAGCCCAGCTCTGGTTGTCGCGTCTAGTAGACTTTTCTCCTTGTAAGTAGTACACCGAAGTTGATGGACAGCCAGGCCGGTGGCTCTCACCTCGTTTTGAATTAGCTTTTTGACTCCCTAATACGGGATCAAATGATGTGAAAGCAGCATATCAAACACTTTGTCCTAAAATAATCACATGTTCTCTGCAACATTCTTTCGGCAATCTCATATCCCAATTTGTATACCTCAACCTCTCCGTGTGCTCGCACCTCGAAATAATTTTTATAATTTTCTGCTGCCTCAGGCCCGGCCTTTATTCTCGCAGGACCTCCCTTGAATTGTCCAACAGCCGTCCAAAAAGCCTATTCTGCCTAACGACCAACTCGCCATCAGAGCGGCTTTGGGATCCGCAAATCTCTAAGGCTCTGTTCCTTTCTATGATTGTGTCTTACAACGGCTTCGCCGGTTGCCTTTGACGTCAATTAAACACCTTCAGGCGTTCTTTTCAGTCTCGCGAGATCCCTTTCGTTTCTTAGTCCGTCTGCTTTTTCGGGACATCGCGACCTTTCCTTGTCATGTCTTCCACAGAGTCTCAATCAAAGTCCAGTGTAGACCCCGGTAGTGGCTCCCCATGTAACAATCCTGAAGTCAAACCAAACAACGCCAGAATCCATCCACCGCGTCTCCAACATTCACCATCGTTGCCTAATATTTTCCTGACTGCGCAAGCTTAATTTTTATTGAACCAGAAGCCATTCGAAGGTTTCCGCCCCACTCTGGCCCGATTCCTCCACAATTTGAGGAGATAACTCGTGAGCCACTTCGCCGCCTCTCCACGTCGCCCTGTCCAGATGCCGCTAGTCCTGCAAAGCTCTCGGCAGATAAAAATTTGAATCACCATCGCCATCGTCCAGCTTGAAAACCGCGCCTAGCTCTGAGTCTGCGGTTCAAGTTGATGTCAGCTCTGACTGCACTGATGAAACCTTCGGCAACGAAGCAGACTGCAAATCTACTAGATTTCTCCTTGTACGCTCGCATCCTCAGTGAAGATTCTATCAGAGGAATTTCCCTCTGTTGCCAGCAATCCGACGGAATTGTTCTGTTGGCATTTTTTGACGTTCGCCACGCGGAAATCGCTAAAACAACTATTGCGACTCCTTCCACGGGACCATTGTCATAATGCGTCGGTGACGATTCTGCTGAAGATGGGACAAAGGCTTGGATTACTTGTCATTTCATATCTGGGGAGGAACTTGGAGAGGTTGCTTTTCATGTTTGCTCTGTTGTGACACATCTACTCACGAAGCGTTTTAGGTTATTGGCAGTTCTCCATTTCTCACCTCCACAAATGCATCCTTTTCTTTAGCGGTGGAGGGCAGAGCCTTGGCGGATCATAATGATGAGAGACATCTACCAGCTAATGCTGACTATAGTAGCGAGGATGATAATGTGGGATCGGCCCTTGTTGTGGCGGATGGGGATTCCTCGGGTCTCAATATTGGTATGCTGAAGAGATTCCTAAAATCATTTGGTGGTCTTCGTTTTTTTTCGGTAGTGAAGGATATGGATGATCAGAACAAGGTGATTCGTCGATTTCTTTGGTTTTGAGGGTCGATCTGATTTCCGTTGTGCATAAAGCATCAGAATGAAACCGTATCGAGTATCGAGTATTATGATGTCCGCGCGGCGACCTCCGCTTACGCTGCTGTTGACAAGCAGACCCTTTTTGGCATGAAGCTCCGCGTCTTCGGACGAGCAGACCTCACAGATTCATTGTCCGCGAACCAACGGCCTCAGGGGTATCCTTGTGCCCAAGGTGCCACCTCAAATCCATATGTCGCTGAACAGGATGGAATCGCAGCTTCTTCGGCGGAGAATCATAATAATGAGATACCAACGCGATTCGAATATTCCGGACAGTTCTCCCACACAAGAGAGCAACTTTTCGCAGACGGACAACAAGCACAAATGCACTATAGTAGCATTCAAGGCCAGGAAGCCTTCACAAATTCTGGGTCCCCCGTCCCTTCCCCTACATACTTCTATTCTTCTGAACCTAGCGCAGACGTACTATTATTAGCTAGTCTGACAAGCCAAGAAATCCGCCACCCAGCTCAGAAGACGCGCTACACAGTACCCCTAACATTAGCGAAGGGCGTCCATGGTTCTGTGATACTGGAGCAGAATTCCACTCCAATCATCGACTCTACCCGCATCATGATTGTTATTATTGCCCGTCTCAAGGTAGCCCGGCCACAAACCCAATATCGAACTATTATCTACCATGTTCAACGCCATCGCCGTATTATCAACCAGGGTCGCAGACGCCACTTCCAAATACGCTATTCTCCGCCATTCACGCGTATGGCTATCAGTATGACAACCTCTACCCGCAGCAGAACATGACACCGGTAACATCTCCCAACCCAGCAAACATGTTTGAACACGCTATGACAGTATCTCGTCCGCATGCTGGTGAGTTTTGGTTTCCTGAGCCACATGTCCCACCTCCTGGGGCTCAAAATCCGCTGTATTATGGTCCTCAGCCACCTGTGGTAGAATTTCCTAGGAAATGCGATCCTCGAACGTTACCTGAAGCTCCTGGCTACCTCTATCGGTCCAATCTTCTCACAACGATTGGATCGTCATCATTTCAACGTTCTGGTCACCCTACTTCCTTACACGAAAACCCTAGTGTTGGGAAAGAATCCCGCCCGTCCGCTGAACATAACCAGCTCAACCTCAGTAAAATTGAAGACGGTCAAGACACCCGTACCACGGTCATGATCAAGAACATACCGAACGAGATGAACGATAAAGACCTGGTGACATTCATAGACAAAGTTTGTCCTCGCCGGATAGATTTCTTGTACCTGCCTATGGATTTCCGAAGTGGTGTGCAATCTCTTTATGAGTATACTCAGATGCGTTGACTATCTTATGAATAGGGTGCAGCGTTGGTTATGTTTTCGTGAACTTCGTCACCGTTCAGGATTTGCTTATATTTGCCGAAAAAAGACTCGGTCACAAGTGGTGTGTACCGCTTTTCAGGCTTTGAATTTTGATAGAAAATCCATCTAGGAATATGTTTTGCAGCGAGAAAGTATTTCAAATGAGTTATGCGAACTATCAGTACGTTTCCACGTGTTAATCCCATATGTACTTAATTTATTAAATCATATTCACAGAGGAAAGGAAGCCCTGGTCGAGAAGTTCAAGAGCTCCTGTATCATGGATGAGCAAGAGTCTTGGAGGCCAAAAATTTTTTATTCTGATCCCGGTCCTGAGCAGGGACTTCCAGAACCTTTCCCCGCCCCGACGCATATTCGGAGAAAAGAACGAAGCGCTTTTAATCGTGGCGCACTCTATGTTCCAGGCATTGGTCGTGGTTCGACACCCCCTGGCTCTATTTCCCAGACTCGCCGTTTGGAGGATACACGTAAAATTAACGATCGACATGGTCAAAACTCCACACCACACCTGTATCAATACCCACTTGGGGACAACTCGCGTCGACGCTTGAATAAATCCTGGGGATCATCTCAGCAGGTATAACTGCCACCACCACTTTACATTCAATAGATTCGCCACTTTCTAAACTTTCATAAGTTTTCAATATTCTCGTAACGCCTCTTGACATATTTTTCGTTGCCCCGAAGTCATTTGTTTAATCTCTGGTCATGCTTCATGCTACACATCTACCCACATCGACTTCCTTCTAGTTCATCCTTTTACTATTTATTGTTTAAATTTGTTGAATGATTCTATAGTGTGTTAACTTCTTGCCAGTTCTACATAAGTGTCAAAGATGACCTGCCTGACCCAGTGACAGCATCAATTTGACATTGGTTCCCCATGTTGGTTGGTTGGTTGGTTGACAATACCCAGGGAGGTCCACGTATGAACAAACAGGGCCTGTACTACATACATTTGGTCATGTACCAAGTATGCTATGGACATCCCCTTTTGAGTGCCATAGAATCTTTCCCAAATCCTAACTTCCCCTATTATCCCTACATGCTGAAGATGTCTAATAAATTCTCCATAAAACACCAAAGGACATCTTGTTAAGTAAATAGATGCAAGAGGTGCAAGATAGCATGAGAGAACACAAGAGACCTTTTCAGGCCCACAGAGATGCACATGATGTGCCAAACACAAATGACCATGAGTGAGAGTATTGGCTATGATGGTAAATTTTCTATGGAACAGCATGGAACTGATTGTGTAATGTATGTACTTATTATAATTTGGAGGTATCACAAGCTGACACCCCTCTGACTTCAACACTCCCACCTGTCCAGCATGACAGAAGAAATACTCCCACCAAATCCAATAGAACTCCTAAGCGCTCATCATCAACTTCTCAGAAGATGGGACATTGTAAGTTGATGGAACTGTTGTTCCAGGTAGACCACACCATAAGTGTATGTGTGGTCCACCCAGAACAACAGAATTTGGTTGTGGAGTAAGATGCATAGGGCATCATTGTCAGAGAAATTGTGTACCTGATCATCAGGTATGGACTTGTTGTATCATGACCTTTGTAAGGGCGACCTCTGGAGGCTATGGCTCAGTCACACAGCTGGCAGAGGGAAATCCAAAGTATATATAGGTAATACAACAATAACTACTCACCTGGCAGAGGGAAATCCAAAGAGAACAAGTCTGGGGATTCCCTATGCTAGGAGTGACGCTTCCAAGGCTCCAGAAGCATGGGAAGTAACTGTATAGCATGACAAAAGCCACAATAAAATTTATAATCTAAAAAAGGAAAATCTCCGAAAATAATCAAAAACTCGGAAATTGCCATTGCCAGAGGTCATGCACATGTCTCATGTGACTTGCTTAGTAATTTGGAGGCTAGCCTTGAGATGACTAAGCCTCTGGATGCTTACTAAGCCTCTGGAAGCGGTGGCTACACTTGTTTGAATGATAACTAAAGAACCAGAGCACCTCAAGGGCTGAGAGTAGTACCAATAGATAGTGTTGAAGGAATAGAAGCAGTAAAGTAAAAGAGTGACAGCAGAAATAAGGAATTAAATAGAGGAAGAATGAAGGAGTAAGGAGTGAAAGAAGGGAGAAATGAGGAGTCCCCTGACAGTGAGCAAACAGTGCATCAATTCCTTGACCTGAGAATCAAATGGTGTGTTTGTCAGGGGACTCCTCATTTCTCCCTTCTTCCACTCCTTATTCTTTCATTCTTCCTCTATTTAATTCCTTATTTCTGCTGTCACTCTCTTACTTTACTGCTTCTATTCTTTCAACACTATCTATTGGTACTATTCTCAGCCCTTGAGGTGCTCTGGTTCTTTAGTTATCATTCAAACAAGTGTAGCCAACGCTTCCAGAGGCTTAGTAAGCATCCAGAGGCTTAGTCATCTCGAGGCTAGCCTCCAAATTACTAAGCAAGTCACATGAGACATGTGCATGACCTCTGGCAATGGCAATTTCTGAGTTTTTGATTATTTTTGGAGATTTTCCTTTTTTAGATTATAAATTTTATTGTGGCTTTTGTCATGCTATACTGATACGATGCTGTACAGCATTCAGAGACAAAACATGCACCAGAAGTCAAAATAAACCTTTAATATACAGGCTGAAAACTGTAAGCCTCCTGGTAGCAGTCTCTACAAAAGTATATTCCCAAAAACACCACAATAAATACACAGGAAGTACAGTAAAAGGACAAGGGATCAGCTCAGAGTCATCAAGTCAATAATAGTCAGTCACTGTAATGGGGAGGGGAAGCATGGGGGCTGGCAGAGGCATCAAAATTGGGATCAGATTGTGAAGATCTGGATCAAAGAAGCAGATCTACCACTACCCAATTTGGCATGGCTAAATGGAGGAAGAAGGAAGAAGCATGGAATGCAGGGAAGGAATAAAAGGGGAAAAAGAAAATTTATGAATGGAAGCCAGACAAAAGGAGCAGGAGCAAATGGGGCAGAGGCAAATGGGGAAGGAAAAGCTAAGAATAGCAAAGAAGAATGATGGCTTCCAGAACTGACTGGTGGCACCAAGACAATGGCCAAAAAGGGAATAGTGGAAGCAAATAGGATCAGTGGAAGTAAGAATGGAATGGTGGAAGATGAAGGATGGCACCCAAAATAGGAAGAACAATTCAAATAATGGGTTGACAAATGGGCTTGGTAGTCAGGTGACAAGGTGGTCTGTGCACTGTGGGGAAAGGTATAAATAGGCTAGGTAAATTAGAGAATAATCAGGCAATTAATAGGCAAAGGCTCAGTGGTTCCCAGGGAGTGAATCACTTAGGCTGGAGTTTGTTGAGAACCTCTACCTTTCAAAGTATTATATATTTTGAAAAATAACCCTCAAAACACCAAGTTTATCATCAAGCAACAGTGTGGATTTGCGGTAACTTTCTAAGACTTCAAGAAAGCCCCAGAACTATCTGTAATACTCTAACCAAGTACTACAATACAGTTACTTCCCACGCTTCTGGAGCCTTGGAAGCGTCACTCCTGGCATAGGGAATCCCTAGACTTGTTCTCTTTGGATTTCCCTCTGCCAGGTGAGTAGTTATTGTTGTATTACCTATATATATCCTTTGGATTTCCCTCTGCCAGCTGTGTGACTGAGCCATAGCCTCCAGAGGTTGCCCTTACAGTGTTGGGAAATGCCTTGTTGTATGAGGCAATAGCCTCACAATACAAGCCAGGACAAGTGAGCACTAGTGCTAGCTGGCAGACAATTGTCATCTTCCCGGCACCTAAAGAGGGTTCACCAGCATTCAATATGCATAGTCAAACACAATGCCTTGCCATGTGTTTTTGAGGCCAGGGCAACCATAGACTAGCACATACTGCACAATCCGGTCCAGATTGAACAGCCAAGTAGGGTGGTTGTAGAAGCATGACAGAATGTGTCAGCATTTAGCAAGGACCAGATCTTCCAGTCCTTGCATAGGGTTGACAAGATCCTGATATACTGGATCAGTATACAGGATGTGCATAGTTCTGTCATGTAGCAACTTGTTAGTTTGCTGAGCAAGCAATTGAAGCTTGGTGATCAACATGTACATGACAACTCGGTTGTGGTGGGGAACATTGATAGGGGTCTAGCAGGGCTGAGAACAAAACTACCAAAAACACCATCAAAAAGCACAAGTACCGTGGATGGTAGCAGTAATAAACCAAGCCCCCAAAGCATGGCAATCAGGGGTGGGAAAGAAGGGAACAGCAGTAAAAGAACAAGTTGGAGCCAGTAGAAGAGAACGGGTGCATGTCAGGGGACCGGTCTCTGGACCATGTCCAACTCTATTCCAAGCTTAGTCCGACAATACACCTATTCCTAGCAGATCCAACCAGCCGCTTGGCCCACCCTTTTTCCTCCCATCTTGTAGTAGTCAGCCTTGATGAGTCATATGCTCAGACCTTACTCAGCATCAATTATTGTTAGTCATAGTCATACTCCTTTACATACCAGGGCCCAATTAATAAACAGTATTAGTAATAGCACAGCCACCAATGTAGTATATATAGGCATCCCCAGGCTGAACAATAGCAGTGTTCTTCTGGCTTATCCACTGAACTGACCGTAAGCTTATCTAGCACCATTCGACTCTCTGTTAGCCTTGCTTGCCTCTTGCCCAACTTTTGCCTGCCTCTGCGCTCGCTCGACTCTCGCTTGCCCCTAGCATTGCCAACTCTGTGGAAGGAGCTCTGCAGACGTCAAGCGTTGCCCTTACAGAAAGAGTGGGCCGAGTGGCTGGTTGGATCTGCTAGGAATAGGTGTATTGCCAGACTAAGCTCGGAATAGGGTTGGACACGGTCTAGAGACTGGTTCCCTGACAGGCTTGGCCATTGGCCTTCCATCACTACCTGTAAGGGCGACCTCCGAAGGTTGCGGCTAAGTCACGCAACTGGCAGAGGGAAATCCGAAGTGTATTAGAGACAGTACATATTACAGGGAAGTAACTAATCACCTGGCAGAGGGAAATCCGAAGAGAACAAGTCTAAGGATTCCTCTGCCACGGCGTGGCGCATCAGTGCAGGGGCGGGGGCGTGAGAACGACTGTACAACATTTTGGAGAAGTCCGACGACTGCAAGGGAGCGTCCCGGAGACCTTCGGGGTGGCCCAAAAAGGAAATGGCCGGAAAAGGAAGTCCGGAGGGTCCCGGAGATCTCCAGGATGGCCGGAAAAGGAAGTCCCCTGACATCACCCCCTCCTTAGAGTGTGGCGTCTCGACGTACCGGGTAGAACAAGTTGCGGACTGCGCGGTCTACCGGGATGCCCTGGATTGTGCAGGGAGCCTCGGGGTGACTACGGTGGAAGTCCTTCACCAGAGCGGGCACGTGGACGTTTTCGGCGGGTTCCCAGGAGATGTCTTCGATACCGTAGCCCTTCCACTTGACCTTGTATTGCAGCTTGTGCTGGAACAGACGGCTGTCGAGGATCTTCTCCACTTTGTACTCCGGGCGGTTGTTGACAATGACCGGAGGTGGC
>QLOM01002136.1:0-27304 GCA_003313785.1 Termitomyces sp. MG148 | reverse complement strand
ACACTTCGGATTTCCCTCTGCCAGTTGTGTGACTTAGCCGCAACCTCCGGAGGTCGCCCTTACAGTTGGTGGCTGAGAGAACTGTATAGTACAATCGAGCTTGATCGTACCAAAGAAGTAAAGTAGGGAAATAAAATAAAGAAAATAAGATGCCTCCTCAAAAGAAAAGCTGAGTCCATCTCCCATGTCCTAACGCACCCTGATGCCTCAATGCACCTCTGCAGGTTTGTTGAGGCAACAAAACAATTTGCATGCTCCAGTCCCCTTTTCTGAATGCTTAAGGTGGATCCTGCCTATGTTCCCGCCCTCCAAACTCCAGTCTTTGAAGCCACAACTCGCCGACTCTCTCCACCTCAACAACACCTGCTTCACCACCCTAACTACCTTTCTAGCTTCTTAGTTGGGGCCCTGGCAGACCCGTCTGTCCCCATCTGTCCTCCATCAGGGCTCTCATAGCATTGTTCACACAAAGATAGTGAACGCATTGTCAGTAACAGGTATTAACAGGGGAGTGTGGCCTAAAATGGTGTTGGAAACGCCGGCCCACTCTTTCTCCACATAGCGGGGGGGTGTGGTATCCCACGGTAGTTGGATCCTTGTTGAACCGCACTCCTAGTATGTAATTGAGTTCCCCCATATCCTTAATCTCAAATTTTGATTCTAAGTCCCTTTTTGCTGTTTCAGACCCTCACAAAGTTGAAGAAGCCCCCAGGACATCATTGTTGTAGTTGTCTGTGATAGTATATTCACCAGCAACCCACTTATACCTGACACAGCTGTCAGTGCATGACATGAGATACCCAAGTTTGTCGTACACCCAGTCAAGGTTGTGCCACCAGTTGTGGCCGTCCTGCATGAGTCCGTATAAGGTTTTCTTGAGGTGCAGAGCCTTACCCTCCCCCTTTCAAAAACCTGGCAGTGGTTTCATGTAAACAGTGTGTTCAAGTCGGCTGTTCAAATAAGTAGACACAAAATCCATCTGCCAGACATGCATGCCTAATGCAGCCACAATTGCCACTGTCATCCTCATAGACTCCAGACGGACCACAGATGCGTAAGTCTTGTCAAAATCCTCCCCCTGGACCTGGGTGTATCCCTTTGTCACCAGGTGTGCCTTTTGCTTCACAATCTCTCCCTCCGCATTATACTTGTTCGTGTACACCCACATACAATCCACCACCTTCTTACCAAGAGGTATGTCCATGGCATTGATCACTTCCCATACCTCCTTCTCCTCCATGACTTTTAGCTCTGCATTTATTGCAGGAACCCAAAGCTTGGGTTGTCTCATTGCTTTCCAGTAGCTCCGTGGTGGTGCGTCCAAATCTCCCATTCTAGTCAATGCAAGAAAAGCAAAGGCTGTGGTTGCAGTCAGTAGCGCCTCAGGTGCACCTTCTCCCTCTGCCCAATCCTCCCCTGCATTCCTAGCTGTGGATTGTGTAGCCAGTAACTCTTGTGCATCAATCAATGCGCGTGTTGGCCAGATCGCCCTAGTAGACCATTGCAGGGCTGGGGTCACAGTGGGAGCAAGTGAGTCCTGTTCCGCAACCCCTGTATCAGAGCTGGGCAGGTCATGGAGGAGGAAGTCAGAGGAGCGGATCTGAGGTGCAATTTGTTGTCTGGGAGGGGGAATCTCAGGTGCTGCAGGGTTTGTAGTGACTGGGGTAGAGGATTCGAGGTCTTGTAGATTTAAAGTTTGATGGCTGAACCCCTCTTCAAATATAATGTTCCGGCTGGTCACAATCAGACAGTGTGACGAGTTGTATAGGCGGTATCCATGGCTTGAGTACTCCACCATCACGTACTTGACTGATCTGGAATCAAGTTTGGATTTGATGAGTTCCGTTGGAACCCTTGCATACCCAATGCAGCCAAAGGGCCATAAGTGACTCACATCCTGCCTCTTTCCTGGCCACTTTTCCTCAGAGATGACATTGGAGTGACATGTCAATGGCAATCGGTTCCTAGTGTATATGACAGTGAAAGCAGCTTCCGTCCACAAGCTTTTAAGGAGGCTGCTCTTTGCAAGTAAGCATTGCACTCCATCAAAGACCGTATGGATGGACCATTCCACCACTCCATTTTGCAAGTGTGCATATGGGACAACTGGCTTGAGGACAATCCTGGTGTCACAACAATATCCATACCAGAGGTGGTTTACCCATTCTCGTCCATCGTCGACTTGGATGGTTTTGAGTTTGTTTCTGGTCTGACATTCAGCCTTGGTGACGTAGGTCTTCAGGGCCACCAGGGTCATATTACTGGCTTTGTTTGCAAGGTACTTGCTTTGCAAGCAAGATGACCCTGCATTGGTAAACATCATCAGGTACAATGTGCCACCCAGCAATGCCACTGTCACAGGTCCCCAGAGGTTGATGTTGTCAGGGGACTCCTCATTTCTCCCTTCTTCCACTCCTTATTCTTTCATTCTTCCTCTATTTATTTCCCTATTTCTGCTGTCACTCTTTTACTTTACTGCTTCTATTCTTTCAACACTATCTATTAGTACTATTCTCAGCCTTTGAGGTGCTCTGGTTCTTTAGTTATCATTCAAACAAGTGTAGCCAACACTTCCAGAGGCTTAGTAAGCATCCAGAGGCTTAGTCATCTCGAAGCTAGCCTCCAAATTACTAAGCAAGTCACATGAGACATGTGCATGACCTCTGGCAATGGCAATTTCCGAGTTTTTGATTATTTTCGGAGATTTTCCTTTTTTAGATTATAAATTTTATTGTGGCTTTTGTCATGCTATACAGTTACTTCCCACGCTTCTGGAGCCTTGGAAGCGTCACTCCTGGCATAGGAAATCCCTAGACTTGTTCTCTTTGGATTTCCCTCTGCCAGGTGAGTAGTTATTGTTGTATTACCTATATATACTTTGGATTTCCCTCTGTCAGCTGTGTGACTGAGCCATAGCCTCCAGAGGTCACCCTTACAGATGTAGACCTTTTTGCCAGCCATCTGGATGTCTTCAGATATGCCATCATATGGCTGCGTAGTCCTGCTTCCCATAGATGCAGTCTTTGCACATGCCAGGTGTGTAAGGGCGACCTCCGGAGGTTGCGGCTAAGTCACACAACTGGCAGAGGGAAATCCAAAGTGTATTAGAGACAGTACATATTACAGGGAAGTAACTAATCACCTGGCAGAGGGAAATCCAAAGAGAACAAGTCTAAGGATTCCTCTGCCACGGCATGGCGCATCAGTGCGGGGGCGGGGGCGTGAGAACGACTGTACAACATCTCGGAGAAGTCCGACAACTGCAAGGGAGCGTCCCGGAGACCTCCGGGATGGCCCAAAAAGGAAATGGCCGGAAAAGGAAGTCCGGAGGGTCCCGGAGATCTCCGGGATGGCCGGAAAAGGAAGTCCCCTAACAAGGTGCATTGACCAAACCTTTGACGTGAAGTCCATCCACCAACTGTTCTGAGTCCAGTTTCCTGATCAACTGGATACCAGCATGGCCAAACCTCTGGTGCCATACATCGAGAGAGATGTTTTTATCCAGGGATGATGCAACTAAGACCTTGGTAGGGGCTATCTGTTGATCCCGGCCTCCAGAGGGGGCATGAAACACTGTATCTAGCATGGGGGTACTAGCAGAGGGTGAGGATAGCTCTAGACAATACATCCTGTGCTTCTTTTCTCCGGTCATGAAGGTCTGTCCAGCTGGGTCGGTGAAACTAGCTTTTCCACCTGCAAAGGTCACTGAGAAACCTAAGTTGTCAAACTTCCCAATTGAGACAAGGTTGGCTGCAAGGTCAGGCATGTGTAAAGCAGTTTTGAAGATCAAATGCGAGGTGCATCCGTTTACAGTGGTAGTCCTTTTGACAGTTCCCTCTCCTAGGATGTTGAAGACACTGCCTCTATTTGTAGATACTCCTTGCCATGGACTTGGATACGCCCTGTACTCCTCAAAGTTGGATTGTTTTACAAAACAGTGATTTGTTCCTCCTGAGTTTGTGTAGGTGGGAGTGTCTTCATTTGCTGTGGAGAGTGCAAATGTGCCTGCTAAGACCTCAACATTGGACAAGTATGACTCTAGAGGATTCATACCTGCATCATATGCTGCTGCTGGGGCAAATTGGGTGTTCACCATCAAGGCATACATGGTCTGGGGAGGAATCACTGCGATAGATGCCAAGTTGGCAGTAGGAGTTGGGTTTTTAGGGGTCATCTGATTTTGTGTGGAAGGATTTTGTGTGGTGTTCTTTCAGTGGCCAAAATTTAGTGGAAATTGACCCTCCTTCCCTCCGCCTTGCCAATAGCAACTTTTGATGGAATGTCCGGTGCATTTGCAGTTAGGATTTGTACACACTAACTTCCTCTGTTGATGTGGTGCTTTGGCGAGTAACGTGGTGGAGGTGGCATCTGTATTGGTTGCCAATCGTTCCTTGACATGTTCCCAATGAACATTCAACTCTGCAATTAACTCAAGAGGTTTTTGTCAACTGGAACAAAGCAATGATATAGTCCTGTGATGCAGGGAGTGACAAAATCATGATGGCGCGGTGATAGGGACAGCCCAGCACTGAGGGCAGAAAGAGCAAAAGTATTCCAAATGAGGAGGCCGCCCTTCGACGGGACCGACAGGACCCAAAGATGGGATAGGTTGGGAACAGACTGAAAAATGGTAAGGAACGAACTCAGCGGTACCCACTGCGGAACCCCAGAAAGAAACAGAGGAATGGAATGACGGAAGAATAAGGGACGGAAAGCAGATAGCAGAGAAGGAAAGCAGGATCTGCTAAGAGACAACGGAGGAACCTTAGTCGGACGGGATACTATAAAAACTGTACAATATGTTCGGAATAAAGCATCTCTTTCACCTCGAAACATAGTCCAAAGTTCACGGTACAGAGTTCAAAAGACATTTTGAACTTGTCCATTGCATCCTGCGTATCTGACAGCGTTTCCGACAGCATCCTCTCTCTTACCGCGCTTCTACCGATCCGTTGTCTACCACAAAAACATAACATACCAATAAACCATCAGAAGTTTCCACCAAAAAGCTTCCGTCCTACCGACAGCTACTTCCGTCGCGCGCTCAGACGGTCGACTAGAAACAATCAGGTGGTTATCCTTGAAAGATTCTTTGCTAACTATCAGTCACCACTATAGCACGCTAATAATAACAGACTTGCAATAAGTCTACATTCTGCTTATAGGAAGTTAGTGACGTTATCTTATTGGAGCTCACCGCAAGGGACTCTTTTACAGAATACCACCAGAAACTAGAGCACAAAGGCGACGCCGGGAAGCTGCAGAACCGCCATCAAGTCTTTTCCCACCATTACCGACAATCCCAATCTGAATCGGATTAACCAACCTGACCCCTTCAACAAGGTGCCACGTACCGCCTACCTTAGCGGAAGAACTAGAAGCGGCATACCGGAGACTAACTGTTGATGATATCCCAGATCTATTCCCAAGAAACTTATCACCGGTAACCCCGCTAGACGAATTCTTCTCATTCGACATATCGGTACCGGCCACTCCCCAACTGACACCCGTTCAGCACCCACCAAAACTAATCAAAAACAGTCAACTCAGGAGAATGGAGGAAAACACCGCTTTGCGGATGCCGACCAGGGGCAGCGGAACAGCCCCGAAATGGAATGAAAACAAGCCAAGGGAGCTGCCTCACTACTTCCGCAAATTAGAATACTTGTTTTGCAATTGCCAGGTCACGGACGAGCGCCATAAGAAGGAATATGCGGCACGATATGTGTTGTATGACACGGCGGAACTATGGACGTGTATTCCGCAGTTCAAAGGTAATACCGGTGAACCAAACCGCCCGTACACCTATGCTGAATGGAAAGCCGCAATTGTGAAATTATATCCCGGAGCAGAGGAGCAAGCCAAATGGGCGGTGAGCAACCTGGAAAGGCATGTAACGGGCACGTTCTGTACGGGCTTAACCACATTGGGCCAGCTCTCAGACTATTACCAAATGTTCCAACAAATTGCGCAATGGCTAAAGAGTCACGACAAAATCTCCATGAATGAGGAAAAGCGGTACTTCCAGCAGGGATTTCCGACGTCACTATGGACAAAAATAGTGAGACGGTTGGAGATCTTAGCTTCCAACCACCACCCTGACGAGCCTCACAAGGTTAGTTGGGTATATGAGGCCGGCATATGGATATTGCACGGCACCAATACCAGTTCCGCGCCAACCCCCGCCCCGCCAACAGGATACGCTGGAGGGGTATTACCAGCACCAAGAACGCAAACAATGCGCAGCACCGCAAATACGCCCACAACAGACAGCGGATATATTAAAAAAGAAGACCTTGGCAATATCGTAAAATGTGGCGGCAGCCCTAGAAAAAGTGGTGGCCCCAAGCGGAGGAGGGATAGGGAACAACCGACAGAATAGCCGTCCACCGCTAGGGGATGGCTGCTATTTCTGTGGAGAAATCGGGCATACCATGGTCAGGGGCAGATGTAACGTTCTCGAAGACTACATCCTGCAGGGGCGATGCTGACAAAATGCGGAAGGAAAGGTAGTTCTTCCGTCGGGCGGTTTCATTTTCTACGACCCCAGTAAACCCCTTTACAAAGACAGGGTCGACAAGTACCACCACCGCAACCTGGGCAACATAGCCATGGGAACTCTCTCAGCCAATGCAAACCCAGATCCCGTTCAGGCCAACATCCAGCAGCTGGTGTTTGAAATTTCTCTGGCAAAAACACAGGTACCGGCGCCCTTGGCTACTTTTGCGAACGTCACTACAGACATAGGGCAGCAGATTGCAGCCCTCAAAGAGCAACTGGAAGTATTAGAGTTACGGGAGGTGGGAAACCGTAACCGCCAGGTAATGGATGGGGTCCAGATCCCCAAAGCGAAGCATCCGTTAACCGACTACCGGCCAATGGCCACTCCCGAGGCTGCTCCAGTCAATCAAACCACGCCGACTGAAGGAACTAACTGACCCACCAACAGGCCTATGGTCACCGAGGTGCCGGATCCGGAAGCACCGCTACACCCGTTCTCTGGCATCCCGCGTCGATATGTTCCTCCCGCAGACAGGGTGATGGGCAAGCTGGACAAGCAAAACGACGGGGCCTACCGAACGGAGGTACCGATTCAATCGGTAGAACACACCAAAGTGGTCTTTGGGGGGAAGTCCTGAGCATTGCACCAGACATACGCAATTTGGCTAGGGCAGCGGTTACGCCAAAACACATCTTGGCAACAAATACAGCCCAGATAAAAGAAATTACGGACGATGGGGTAGAGGAAGCACAAACTTCTTCAGTCAAGGTGGTGGATAGTGGCGGAAAATCTTTACGTATTCTTTCTAACACCAACGATCTGATCGCCATCAACTACGCCTCGCGAACATCGTCAGACCTGGTGTTAAACTACCTCAAATCCTTACTGCTAGGCGCCATTCCGGAGAAGTTCTGCGTAGCCTGAGATACCAATTTGCTTAGGTCCATAACCGCGCTCATAGGACAGAAAGCGGAAGTGGAATGTATCGTGGATAGTGGGTCCCAGATAATTTCAATGTTGGAAGATGTGGCAAATTGGATCGGGATCTCCTACAATCCGTCAATTGTATTGCATATGCAAAGCGCCAATGGAGCCATCAACGCATCCCTGGGATTAGCGACTAACGTGCCGTGTGTATTTGACGATATAATCCTTTTCTTACAGATACACATCATCCGTCAACCGGTGTATGATGTACTCTTAGGAAAACCCTTCAATGTCCTCACCAGGAGTGCAGTCAAGACACATAGCACGGAAAATACGTCGATCACCATAACTGACCCAAACACGGGGGCCTTACAAACAATACCTACTTATCCTCGTGGGAGTCCCCCGGATAAGAGATGGCTCACCCAACAGTACATTCCGGCGGATACCGAAGGTCACGAGTGTTTTCAGACGGCATCAAGGAAGTGATTGGTGGTGATCACGGAGATGTCATGCTGATGCTGGAATACAACTACAAGGACAATACCGCAGAAATTATATCATACGCACTAATTGACGAGGCCGTTCTAGGAACGGTCTCTACGAACAGCTTATCCTCTTCCGATCCCAAGCATGTACCTACCAAGCAACCTATAGAAAACAGCTCCCAAGGAGCATATGAGGCCACGTTGGCCTACCTTTATATCACCGTGTCTGAACTGTTCAAACACATTGCCCCCAACGATTCAATACTACTCACTGACAGTTACCTTCTAGGGCACGCAAAACAAAAAGCTACCACCTGTAACAACGATCGTCAGACTCGCCGAACAGAAGTTCCGACCAAGACTAGGGCTAACAACCCACTGGGGACGTTTGCCGGAATAGCAAAATGCAAGGGCGTACAGACCAAGAAAAAGTATAAACCTGTAGCCTTAAAGGTGAAACCAGTACCAGGACATGTGGCAGAGGACTACCGCATCGAAAGGAATATTATCGGAGACCCACTAGCATCAATACCCGCCCTAGATCCGAACCCACCGCTGACGGTTCCTACAGGGCGGTTTACGGCAGAGTGGCTGGAACAGTTCATAAAAGATCACGACACTGGTTTCCTATCAAAAGCCAAACTAAGGGTACTCACTGACCTTATGGCAAAACAGAATCGGGCGTTCGCATGGGAAGATACCAAGCGAGGGAGTTTTAACCCAGCAATGTTCTCTCCGATTGTCATTCTGACCATACCACACATACCCTAGAACGAAAAGAACATCCCAATACCGCCAGGCTTAGAAGGGGAAATTATGGAGATAATATGCATGAAAATCAAAGCGGGTGTCTATAAACCATCAAATTCTTCCTACCGATCACGTTGGTTCTGCGTCCTCAAAAAGAATGGTAAGCTACGGATTGTACACAGCTTGGAACCCCTTAATCGGGTAACTATTCAGCACTCGGGCATCCCACCGTACCTGGATCATGTAGCCAAGTCGTTTGCAGGAAGAATCTGTGGTGCCACACTTGACCTATATGTTGGATACAACGAGCGTTTAATATCTCCGATCTTGTGCGATCTTACGACTTTCCAGACCCCCTTCGGGGCATTGAGGTTGGTGACCTTACCGATGGGATGGACTAACTCGGTACCGATCTTCCATGACGACGTGGTCTTTATCCTGCAACTGGAGATCCCCTTATTTGTGCTAGTATTTATTGACAACGTTGGCGTTAAGGGCCCGAAGGATTGGAAACTAATTAACGGAGAACCCGCCATGCATCCCTGGAACCCGAACATAAGACTGGCACTTTGGGAATTCTTCGAGGTCCTAAACCGGGTACTACAGCAGATGAAGTACTGTGGAGGTACATTCTCGGGACACAAACTGGTACTTTGCACGGAACAAGTCAAGATTTTAGGGCATGTATGCACACCGCAAGGACGGATTCTGGAAGAAAGCTGACTAGGGCTGTTGGAATGGTGGGGACCCTGTGGAGACATATCTGAGGTTCACGCTGATGACGCCCAAAAGTCGCTAAGTACTGTCAAGGGTAAACGGTACCTAGCTACTGTGGAAGGTAATGCGTTGGGCAGTCGCTAGTTGTGAGGGAGTCCGGGCAGGGTCCCAGAGACTTAGTTTGTTAAGGAAAATTTAGTAATTGGAAGAAAGGTGCTTAGCGATCTAAGCCATGTCGCCTGCGAGGCGCTAGGGTGCCAATAGTTGGTAAGGACTTGGCGACGTAACGTAGTCAAAGTGTGCTCGTATAGCACCTAGACAGTCGGCAAGACTGGCAAAGAAGCGGCAAGCTTAGCGTAGTTGGTAAAAACAGTAAGTCCCTTGGCGACTTCGAGGAACTTAGTGCGCGCAAGTTGTGATCTGAACTGTGGGGATGGAATTCGATGCTCCTAAGACAAAATATGTACAGTATTTATAGGCGCTAAGTCGCCGTGTTAATTAAACTATAAGTCGCTAAGTAACAAAATGGGGAATGGATTATGACAAGAAGCATAGAATGTGAAATAGCTAACCCGCGGCATCTATCAGTCAGCAAGCGCTAAGTCACCAAGTGAGCACTGAAAGCAGTCAAATAAACAGTGACTATCCTGGGGTCTGAAACAATCAAGGGGGCTGGCGTCGCCAAAGTCGCTAAGCGTCGCTAACCGCTAGGCACCGGGGCTGAAGAAGTGGCGACCTGCTGATAGCCGTCGGCAAGTCGTTAAACGCGTAATCTTATAAGGCGCTGGCTATCTTTGATCGGTGACCTGTTATCAAGCCTGAGGTCATGTGTGTGGTTTGTGCGTTAACAGTCAGGTGAGCGAGTCCCGTGGTCTGGAAGTCCTGTGCACTAAACATCCCGTGGTCACCTAGTCATGTGTAGTTCGCGTCGCGCCTGTTCACCTGAGTGAGCCGCCAAACTGCTATCAACAAAAGTTGCTAATTATAGCTTTGTTGCGCTGAGCCCAGCCCAGGTCTTATCATCTCCTCCCAACTGAAAAATTGACTGTCCTCAGTCAACCTCGATATCACGTGTTGTTACCTGGTCCGTGCACCTAATCCCTGTCTTTAAAAGGTCTGGCAACCATAATCGTAACTTCACTGAAATCCCCTGTAAGCAGGCAATTTCTGGAATCCTCTGTAAGCAGTCAATTTTGTGCCCCCATGTCCTCCGCTCCTGTCGCTACCGATGCCAGCGCCCGTGCGCTTTCCTTCATCTTCAAGGCCTCGCTATTTTTGGCGTGGCACCTTGGCGATGAGGCTGGCGCTTCCCAAGAGTTAGTGGTAGGGATGTTGCGGCTGTTGGAGTGGTGGGAGGTCCACCGGTCGTCAGGGGTGACGTGGGATGACAAGGCGATGCTGCGGGAGTGGTGTGTTGCTCGGGCTGCCGAGTACAAGGGCGCTGCCTGGTTAGCGCCATACATGGCCTTGCTGGTATGTGTCGTTAGCAACTGTACTTTTTGTCTCGTGGCTGACCATTTAGCGACTTCCCCTTCCTGCCGTCCCTTCCGTTGGCGATGAGTTGGCCAACATTTTGGACAATGGTCCTTCCTCCTCTTCTGTTGCTGGCGCTCCCGTGGCGTCTTCTTCTCGGCTGGCGCCTCTTCCCAGTCAGCCGACTGAGGACGACCTTGCTACTGTGGGTCAGGAGCCCCGTCGTATTCGCCCGGTACCACAAGTGGCCACTGGCGCCGAGAGCCCTGCGCCAGCGGCTCCTAGGCGGGGCTCTACAACTTCTTCCCCTCGTAAGGTGCATATCTTCTTGACTCAGTTGCTTTGTCGTAGTCGCTAAGCATTATTGTGCTAGTCTCGTAAATCCTCAAGGGTGGCGCTCATGTACGAGGTAAGGAAGTTGTTCCGTCCCTAGTTGTTAGCGACTGACTATTCTTGCAGGTGCCTACCCAAACCATTTTTACCAACGCGGAGTTACAAGACTTGTTGGCGACCCGGCGCACGGAGGTAGTTTTGGATACCGGGATGGAGGCTGGTGTAGTGATGGAAGGGGCAAAGGGAAAGAAGACGGTGGCGCCTGACCAGCGCCAAGCGTATAAGAATTCCAAAGGCGCCGTAAGTGCTTGCTTCTTAGCGACTGTTCTGTCCTAACTCAACCTTTAGTGCGACAAATGCTGGACCGACAACGATCCGGAGGCCTGCTGGTTCCCGACTGGCGTCTTGCTGTGCTACCGCTGTGACGCTCTTAAGCGGGCCTGCACTTACCAGGGCCTCAAGTCCCGTGAGCGCGGCAAGGAGGACCCTATTGTCAAGCGGACTTTCAAGTGGTCGATACGAGTCAGACACGCTAGGGAGTTTGTGCTGAGGGAGCAGGCGTCGGTGGAGGCTGGCGGGGTCACTAGCATTTCTGGAGAGAGTCTGGCGCTTCCGACTCATCAGGGTGAGGAGCCTTTGCCACCTCCTGCCAAGTTGACTGGCAGCTAACCTCCGCAGAGGGGAGGGACTGCCAAGAGAAAGGGGAGGGCGGTAGAATGAGAGAGGTCGGCAGAGCCGCGTGAGGGGCGTCGGGTCGGTAAGAGGGCTGGATCCCCTCTGAGTCCTGCTAAAGGGGCCAAGCGCCCCCTTGGTCAGTCAAGAGGTATGTTTTCTGTTTTCTTCTTTACTTGGTTAGCGACTACTTATTTAGCAGAGGTTGTCCTTGAGTCCTTTGTCGGGGCGAGGTCTTCCCCTGTTGCGGGGCCTAGTGGCATCCAGTAAGTGATTGTTAACTGCTTACGAAGTTAGCGCCTGATCCGTTTTGGTTAGTCGGTCGCCTTCTCCTTCCATCACTGGCAACTTGGCGGAGATTGCTGTTAGGCTGGCAGAGACCCAGCCTCCCCGCGTTGGTGACTTGGAGGAAGAGGAGGAGGAGCATGCAGGAGAGGAGGAGGTAAGACTCCTCTCCAGGCGTTGGGTGTCGCTAACCGACTATCGTTCTCAGTTGGCGGCCGCTCGCAAAATGTCTTCTGGCGACGAAGACTTTGAACAAACCATACGTCCTTCCCCAGTCGCTAGGATGGATTTGCGCTGGACACCACTTCCAGCCTCGCGAGTAACCGGTGGCGACTTCGATTGGTTGGGTGAAGAACTCCTTTACCCCGTTACTGGTATGAGGTTGCCAGAGGAGCTGGCGAGGTTCATGGAGCGTGCCGCTGGTATGGAGTCGGTGATGGCGCGGGAGATGCGGGCTGTTGACAACAAGATGGCAGGGTTGAGGATGCGGAGGAGGACGCTGGGGCGCAGTGTCACCATCTTGAGGCGCTACCAGCAGGATTGCAAGGAGGCGCTGGCTTGGCAAGAGAGGAACAATGTCCAAGCCAAGGATCTCTTCCTGCTCCCACCTTTCTCCTTCCTCGCCGACCGTGACCAGGCCTAGTCGCTAGCGCCTGTAAAAAATTTTGAACATTTTTTTAGTATTCTCGTACGTAGCTTGAATTTGGAGTAGAAAAAATGTAATATAAAAATATCTTGGGACTTGCAATATTGTGTGAAGTAAGAAATCGGTAGTAAGAAAGTCTGTGTGTATAGTAAGGGATCGTGGACTAGAAGGACTTGTGAAAGAAAAGACTTAGCAAAAAGTGAGGTTTTAGCGACTTGAGTTTTTAAGGGAACGCTCAGTAGATCATCATGGTGGAAAACCCTTGTGTAAGAGTTGCGCAAGGTGCCAGGCGCCTATAGGGCGCTAGCGCTGCGTCTTGTGGTATGTAAAGAAAGTCTGTGTAGTAATAAAATCTTAAGAAAGATAAAGAAAAATGGTAAGTAAGAAAGGCTTAGCGAGGATGTTAGCGACTACAAGTCGTCTTCTTCTGGCTGCGGTAAGTCGTCATCATCTAAAAGGTCGGTTTCTTCAAGTTCCCTGAGTTTGGTAGTATCAATGTCTAGCGCCTCCAGCGGTAAGGGTATTTGTTCGTGCGCTAAGTAGGGAAGGAGGCGGAAGGCGGCAACCGGTCTGTGCAGTACCGACCCATCTAATTCACAAAGCACGTAAGCTCCTCCACGGTTGCGGGAGATAACTACCACTGGTCCTAAGTAGCGTGCACGCATCTTCTTGTTGTGGGTGGTCTCAATCTTGGAGTTCCTCATGAGTACTAGCGACCCACGACTGAAGTTGTAGTCCTTGATGGTGGCGCTATGATCGGTTTCAAACCTGAGGGCGGCTTGGCGCCGGGCGCTAAAGACAGTTTTGTGTAAATGCGCTAAGTCTTCACTGCGTCGTTGAAGGTCGATAGCTCTTCTGGCGATCAGGTCGGTAGTGGACAGGATGGAGTTGGGCGCGGGTTGAAGGTACGTCGCCTCCACAATGTTGGCAGGGAGCAAGGGGTGGGTGCCAGTAGCTGCATAATAAGGTGAGCACCCCATGCATTTTCGTATAGTTACCCTTTCCGACCAAAAGACTGAATAAGTTGCTTCGCTCCACCTGGACTCGTTGTCATCTACCGCCTTGAAGAGAGCTTGGCGTACGTCAAAGTGAGGTCGCTCCACCAGGCCATTAGCGCGTTTGTTGTAACTGGAGATGCGGATGTGGTGTATATTGTACTTTTTGGCGAGGTAAGGTAATGCCTTAATGATGGGGGCACCATTGTCGGTAACTATCTCTCTTAGCGCACCCCAGCAGCAAATAACATCTTCAAATAACCACTTAGCTATGGCGTCGGTGTTTTCCCTCTGTAACATCCTGAACTCGGGCCAGTGTACAAGTGAGCAGCGACCTTGTATGATGTACTTGTAGCGATCTGATTTGGGCATGTGCATGGTGTCGATATAAATTTTGCTGAAGAGAGGCGCTGGCGTAGCGACCGTCGGCGGAATGAGTAGTTGGCGCGTCTGTTGAATCTGGCACAAGTGACAAGTCTTGACGTACCAAGCGACGTCAGCGCTGACGTGAGGCCACCAGAAGCGTTCTAGCAGAATAGCTCATGTAGCATAAAGTCCCCTGTGGCCTAAGTCGTCATGCATAGCATGTAGGATCTTGAGTCGGTTGCTAGGCTGTACCACTAATTTGTGAGCACCATCCTTGTTGCGTCGCCAAAGTCGATTGTTGCTCGTAAAGAAATTGGTGGCGTATCGTATGAAGGTGGTGTATTCGTCGTTGCTAAGATGGTCAGGGCGCTTAAGGGTGTCCAACCAAACCTTAATGGTGTCTAGGCGGTTGTCGTCTGCTTGGGCTTTAGCGCTCCTGGGTACTGAGTTGTAGGTGAGGTCGGTACTGTTTTCTTGTAGGGGTTTGGGTTCCTCAATGCGTTGGATGGTTGGTGACTGGTTGGTAAGGTTTGCGGTAAAGAATGTGAGAGGGGCCGTGAAGGGAGTTGGCTGGTAGGGAATGATGGGGTGTAAGTAAGCGCTAGCTGGTTGGTCGCTACGGAGCAGCCAAATAGGAAGTTGTATAAGATGCATGAATCCATGCAAGCGGTCGATCCAGTCGTGAAAGGTGTCGTCGTTGCTATGGTCTGGTGTCGGGTCGGTAGGCTGCCACGGGTGTCGGAAGAGTCCATCAGGTCCGTGGTAAGTGCCCTTGACGTGTACAAGTTCAAAGTGGAACATTAGAATAGCGACGATCCAGCGATTCATGCTGGCGGAGGGCTGTATGTCAGGGTTCTGGAGCATATCTTTGATGTACCTAGCGTCCACCTCCACAATGAGGTTGCGCATGCCAATGAGATACATTCTTAGCGCCTGGAAAGCTTTAAAGAGGCCATAGAGTTCAAGTTTAGCCTGACTATAGTGAGATTCTCTGTTGTTTAGCATAATGGACCCAAAGCGGTTGTAGCGCCTCTGCTTCCTGTTGTCGCTAAGGCATTGGCAGAGAAAGAAACCAACCGCAATGCAAGAGGTGTCCACCACCAGGATAACTGGGTCTGGCGACTGATAATCAATAGGCACCAGGGGCTGTGCTTCCTGTAGCACTTTGACAAGGTCTTTTTGTGCAGCAACTTGTTCTGGTCCAAACTCAAATGGGGCGTTAGCGCGTGTGAGTCGGTTAAGATAGTGAGTGCGGTGGGCAAAGTTCTTGATGAAGATGCGCAAGACGCCAAACAGTCCCTAAGAAGGCGCGTACCTCCGACAGGTCATGGCAGGTACCCCAGCGCTCCAGAAGCGCTAAGCGTGACTCGTCAGGAACGCATCCGCTAGGTGTGCAGACATGTCCAAGGATCTTGAAGCGAGGGGCGCATAAGACAAGCTTGTGGCCAGAGAACGTACCGCCACAAATCTTCATGCGCCGGAGAATGCAATTAAGTAACTGAAAGAAGTCCCATAGCGCCAGGCGAACGCCAGGGTTGTCGGGGTGAGTCGTTGGGAAGCCATTAATGAGTCGCCAATCTTTGGGACCCTTAGCGCCAACATCGTCAATAAAGCTTTGTACAAATTTGGGTATTTCAGGTTGGAGGATAAAGTTGACGTCGTCGTGGAATATGGGAACTGAGTTGGTCCATCCCATCGGAAAGGTGACTAGGCGCAAGGCGCCAAAGGGAGTTTGAAAGGTGGTAAGGTCGTGTGAGGAAGGGTGGATAAGGCACTCGTCGTAGCCGACATAGAGGTCTAAGGTAGCGCCGCAGATTCTACCGGCAAAGGATTCAGCGACATGGTCGGGAAAGGGAGGGACGCCAGAGTGTCGTATGGTGACCCTATTTAGCGGCTCTAGACTGTGAACAATACGGAGGTTACCATTTTTCTTGAGGACACAGAACCAGTGCGAGCGGTAAGCACTATTTGAAGGCTCATAGATGCCAGCCTTGATCTTGCTGCATATGATCTGGCAAACCTCGGCTTCAAGTCCAGGCGGTATAGGTCGGTTATGTTCAGTCCAGGGTACGTGTGGGATAGTCGGTATGATGACCAGCGGGAAGAAGTCGGTATGGAAGCTACCCCTCTCAGAGTCCTCCCAGGTGAATGCTTGGTTCTGTTTGGATATAAGGTCGGTAAGCACATCCAATTCTGATGAAGTGAGAAAACCAGTGTCATGGTCGCTAAGGAATTGCTTGCGGCGATCCTCGGTGAAGCGACCAGTCGGCTGGAAGGGTGGCGGATTGGGAGTTAAAGTTGGGAGGTCGGCAAGAGGGTCACCAAGAATACGTCGTTCAATTCTGAAGTCTTCGGATACCGTGCTGGCGACTGGCTTGATTTTAAGCGCTACGGGCTTGTACTTCTTCTTGACCTGAACACCTTTGCGTTTATTAGTGTTAGCAACAGCAAAGGTGGAGGCGGTAGGTAAGGGAGTGGATGATTCCCTAGCAGGGTTGCTAGGGCGAGTAAGTCCAAGAATAGCAGGGTGTAAGGAATTAGGGAGTGTTTCAAGATACGTATCGGGGGAAGTGAAGTGGTGAAACTGGTCAGAAGCGGTAAGGTACAGGTAGGCAAGAGCAGAGTTGGGAAGGGGTTGTATGTTTTTGGGGTTTGTACTGGGATTAAGCGCATCAGCGCTAGTGTCAAGAGAGGGAGAAAGTACTTCGGAATCAAGATAGGCAGTCGAAACAATATTTACAAGACCACTTTGGTGGTCATAATCTAGCGTAAGCGCTACATCTCCATGATTGTCGCCAATCACCTCCTCGATGGTGGTTGAAAACACCTGTGATGACTCGGGTGTTGTTCAGTGAAGGCAGGTGTCTTGGCGAGCTTTTCTTTTTGGTGACCTCTGGGGAAAGTCGGTACCGTGCGGCGGACGCCAGAGTTGGGGTCGCTAATTGTGAGGGTGGTTTTGTCGTCTGAAAGGGTCCTGACTATGGAGCGCGCTAAAACGTCAAAGGGGCGACCAAGTAAGATGTCATATGCGGGAGAACGTAGGATGTGGATTTGCAAGTAAAAGGTGAGATCGCCAATAGTGCACGGCACATTCTTGGCGAGTCCTAGCGACCTGTCTACTGTGCCGTTAGTGCTTTGCATGTTTAAAACAATACCAGGACCATAGATCAGGCCCAGGTTATTGGCGACTTCGGCAGACATAGAAATGATTTGAGACCCGCTATCCACAATAGCTTCAATTTCCTGGCGACTGTCAACGGTGAGCATAACAGAGCAAATGGCTTGTGAGTCCTGTGCGACGGTGAGGATTGCAGGGTCTTCTCCTGGCGCTAGTGACTTGATATAGGATTTCACGGGGTCCACAGAGGTGGCGTTAGCGAGTTGATGTGCGAAGTCGGTGTCAATAAGCATGGGATCAGTAGTAACAGCAAATCCAGGTAGTGCGTCGTCAATGTCGCTAACGTCTTGTACCGTTGCCTGAAGAGTGCGCTTGGGGGTTACTGCTGTTTTGACTTGATTTCTTACGTCTGGCGCTATACTGCAAAGTTCCTCTACTGACAGGGTGACGGGCGTTTTCATGATGCGGCTAAAGACGTGGTTGGATTTCTCTATGTCATATATGGGCGCAGTGGGTCTATATCCTCCTTCCAGTCGCTTGTCAGGGGCGGCAAAGTTCCGTTGGGCGGGCGCAGTATAGCGTGCAAGTAAACCCGCGTAAGGGTGTAGAGGCGGCAAGGGAGCACTGTTAGCGTCTGTTGCGGGGTTAGCGGGTTTAGCAACGGAGGCAGGGTTGGTAGGCGGTTGGGTAGTTACAGCGGGTGCAACGGTAGGCGCTGAAGTGACATCGGGGTCGGCAGTGACAGGCGCTAGCGGACAGTATCCTTTGAGGGGCTGTTTAGGTTGCTTAATTTCCACACCGTCAAAGACCTGGTTCTTCAGCATTGCCAATTCCTTTTCTAGGCTTTCAATACGTGCGTCTTTAGTGAAGTTGCCCGAGTCGCTAAAAGTGTCCAAATGCATAACTTCAAGTACCATATGTTGCTGCATAGCTTGTTCTGCGTTGGGGTTAGCATTGCCGGTAAGGGTGCCAGTCGCCAAGTTACCAGGATTTCTACGATGCCATTCATCCACGCGCTCTTGGTAGGACTTGAGTTCTGGATAGTTGGGAATGATGGTGCCTGAGGGAAGGACCACTTTACCGTCCGCCACCCGGCAAATGCGTCCTTGGCAAATGTAGTTTTCCAACGTCGGGCAGCGACCCCTTGTCATAGTGTGGCTGACTTCACCACAGAAATGGCAGAGGTTGTTAACAGGGGCGGGATTACGAGAGGTGGTAAGACTAGTGGTGATCATGGTTTCGATGCAGGTCATGGCGCTAGTGACTGCGGCAGCAACGGCGGTGTCCAAATCTTCTTTCTTCACATATCAATTGGCTGGCGGTGGGGTCGGTAAGGGAGCAATGGCGGCGGCAGGGACAGGCAGTACACCAGGGACGGCAACAGGATGAGGGGCGCTCACGCCAGTGTTCGTGCCTTTAAGAATCCACTTAGCAGCCTCAAAGACGTCGTCCACATTATAGGGCTCCTCCGGGTGGTGGTTAGGCTGAGTGATTTCCAAGCGCCTAGCAATCCTAGCCCATAGCGACGTGGGGATACCTTGCTGGAATAAGCGATGTTCCTCATTCCCATAGAGCTTGCCGTTCTGTAAAAGCCACCTGGCGACTCTTTGGAAGTCACGGTAATAAGTCGAGAGGGCGCCAAGGGTGTATATGCCGTTGTCAAAAGTGTCCTGTACTAGTTTCTGAAGTTTGCTGACCGTATAACGTGTAGAGGCTTCAGTGCCAGGATAGAGCCTAATCACGGCGGCCTTCCAGTCTTCGTAAGTTGCTGCTGGTAGGGGGTTGTCGCCAGGAGTGGCAGCAGGGGCGCTAAACTCCCTGAGGCCAGTCCATGTTTCTGCCGTGTCATATGACACATAACGTGCTGCGTATTCCTTCATTTGGGTGTAGTCGGTAATGCTGCAGTCGCGAAAGAGGTATTCAAGTTCTTTAAAGTATTGAGTGAGTTCCCGGGGTTTTGTCTCATCCCATTTGGGGGCGGAGAAGTGGTTTTGAGGTGGCATGCGCTGAGCGACAGCTGCCTCCATAGTGCGAGTCGGTAACGGTGTGGTCGGTAGCGAAGTAGTTGGTAAGCAAAGTGGTGAAGCTGGAGGTGAGGGAGTGGGGGTTCTGAATAGTTGTGACAATGGGGTGATAGGACTAGGCGGTGATCCCTGAGCTAAGTCGGCAAGAGGAGTCTGAGTGCCAGGTGCGCTAGCGTCAAAGTTTAGTTGGCGGGGGAAAAGGTCTGGGATGTTGTCGACTGTAAGCTCAGTTGTGTAATCGGCGAGTTCTTGCGCTAAGGTGTGACGTGGTAAGGCTCCAGGTAACTGGGGAGTAGAAGGCAAAATGTGGAAAGGGATAGTGGCACCTGCCGACTGAACTAGAAGGTGGCGCTGGCGTTGCAAACGAGTTTCTGGCAGAATTCTGCCCTAAAGTCCCTTGTGGTGGGCTCCAATTTGATGACGCCCAAAAGTCGCTAAGTACTGTCAAGGGTAAACGGTACCTAGCTACTGTGGAAGGTAATGCGTTGGGCGGTCGCTAGTTGTGAGAGAGTCCGGGCAGGGTCCCAGAGACTTAGTTTGTTAAGGAAAATTTAGTAATTGAAAGAAAGGTGCTTAGCAATCTAAGCCGTGTCGCCTGCGAGGCGCTAGGGTGCCAACAGTCGGTAAGGACTTGGCGACGTAACGTAGTCAAAGTGTGCTCGTATAGCACCTAGACAGTCGGCAAGACTGGCAAAGAAGCAGCAAGCTTAGCGTAGTCGGTAAAAACAGTAAGTCCCTTGGCGACTTTGAGGAACTTAGTGCACGCAAGTTGTGATCTGAACTGTGGGGATGGAATTCGATGCTCCTAAGACAAAATATGTACAGTATTTATAGGCGCTAAGTCGCCATGTTAATTAAACTATAAGTCGCTAAGTAACAAAATGGGGAATGGATTATGACAAGAAGAATAGAATGTGAAATAGCTAACCCGTGGCGTCTATCAGTCAGCAAGCGCTAAGTCACCAAGTGAGCACTGAAAGCAGTCAAATAAATGGTGACTATCCTGGGGTCTGAAACAATCAAGGGGGCTGGCGTTGCCAAAGTCGCTAAGTGTCGGTAAAGGTAAGCGTTGCTAACCGCTAGGCACCGGGGCTGAAGAAGTGGCGACCTGCTGATAGCCGTTGGCAAGTTGTTAAACGCGTAATCTTATAAGGCGCCAGCTATCTTTGATCAGTGACCTGTTATCGAGCCTGAGGTCATGTGTGTGGTTTGTGCATTAACAGTCAGGTGAGCGAGTCCCGTGGTCTGAAAGTCCCATGCGCTAAACATCCCGTGGTCGCCTAGTCATGTGTAGTTCGCGTCGCGTCTGTTCGCCTGAGTGAGCCACCAAACTGCTATCAACAAAAGTCGCTAATTATAGCTTTGTTGCGCTGAGCCCAGCCCAGGTCTTATCAACACGTTTCTAGGGTCCATAGGGGTTTTACAGATATTCATAAAAAAACTTCGCACACCGAGCACATCACATTGTCAAACTGACGCGTAAGGACGTACCGTTTGAATTTGGGGACTTACAAGTTGCGGCGCAACGGGATTTAGTGGCAGCACTTAAAACTGCAAATCCCCTTGTACCGATAGACTACATCTCGGCAGATCCGGTCATCTTAGCGATGGATACCTCCTACATCGCCGTGGGGTTCTTCCTTTGCCAGTGTGCCGCAGAAAATCGGAAGCAACGGAGATATAATTGCTTTGGGTCCATAACGCTTAATGACCGGGAATCAAGGTACAGCCAACCAAAATTGGAGCTTTATGGTCTATTTTGGGCTTCGCAAAATATGCGGATGTATTTGATTGGTGTAAGGAACCTCATTGTTGAGGTGGATGCGCGGTACATCAAGGGTATGTTATCTCATCCGGATATTCAACCGTCAGCAAGTATGAACCGTTGGATCGTGGCGATTTTACTGTTTCACTTTGACCTGGTTCATGTAAAAAGTGAATTCCACGGGCCGGATGGACTGTCCCGCCGACCACGACAGCCGGGCGACCCAGAACCAGACGAGGGCAACAATGAGGTCTTCGATGACTGGATAGATCGGATGCACGGTTTCTTACATATCTCACAACCGCCGGCTTGGGTACTAAGGGAAGTGTCACCACTCGGACACTGCCTACCACCCTTAGTCGAGTATGATTCAAATGTCTGGAAACAAGATACAGTGGTAGCAATCTATGGACTTACGGATGAAGGGTGACAGAGAAACCGGAAGTTCGCTTGGTGGAGGAGCCATGGGAGCTATGCGATGACAATACCCATTTGGTATATAACTCCGTACCTAGAAGCGCAAAGGCTCAGGCAGAAGACCACCGCGTGGAAAGGATAAGGAAATGGATAGGGGATTTGGTTCGACCCAGCGACATGGAAGATGAGGAATACCAACGGTTCATCCGGTACGCCACGAACTTCTTTGTCAGCGGAAGCAGACTCTGGAGACGGGATGACGCTGGAGCACACAAGCTAGTTATCAAACCCGACAAGAGGATCAGAATACTGCAAGCAATGCACAACAACCTAGGCCACAGAGGGATGTATGCGACCAGGGCAGCTTTATTGGAACGATTCTGGTGGCTGCAAGTGCGGGCGGATATCATTTGGTATGTGCGGATGTGTCACATCTGTCAGGTACAGCAAACTACCAAGCTATTGATCCCGCCAATCGTAGCGACTCCGGCACCCCTCTTCGGAAAAATATATATAGACACCATGGTCATGCCCAAGTCGCGCCGCTTCAAGTATATCATCCAAGGCCTATGTTCCCTGACACATTGGCCTGAATTTCGGATGATGGCAAAAGAGAATGCGGAGGCAGTCGGTAACTGGATATTTGAGAACATCATATGCCGATGGGGAACACTGCACAAAATAGTAACCGACAACGGGGCGCCCATTATCAAGGCCGTCGCACATTTGACAAAGAAGTATAACCTACACCATATTCAGATATCGGGTTACAATAAACAGGCCAACGGGATAGTGGAAAGACCACACTTTGACATAAGACAAGCACTCTTCAAGGCCGTAGACGGGGACAAAAGTCGGTGGAGCGAGGCCGCGTATTCTGTGTTTTGGTCGGAACGAGTAACGGTGCGGCGGAGGATGGGATGTTTGCCGTACTACGCCACCACCAGGACACATCTGCTACTGCCGGCTGACATCATAGAAGCCACTTACCTACAACCGCCGCCAAACACGATTTTGTCTGCAACGGACTTAGTAGTACGACGGGCTATTGACCTGCAACGACGATACAAGCAACTAGAACGGCTACATAGCACGGTGTTCGAAGCCCGCTGCCAGGCAGCAATCCGCTTTGAACAGGACAATGCAGCCACTATCAAAGATTACGATTTTGAGCGGGGCGCACTAGTATTGATGAGGAATACGAGGATAGAGGTTACGCACAACCGGAAAATGAAACCGCGTTACTTGGGCCCGCTGGTGGTGGTGTCGCGTAACCGAGGGGGAGCGTACGTTCTATGCAAATTGGACAGGTCGGTACTACACTGGCCGGTAGCGGCGTTTTGGCTCATCCCATACTTTCTGAGGGAACGTATCGAGCTGCTGGACACAGCCTTGGACATTGATACAGCAAGGCTATGGGAGCTGGAGGAAACCAAATTGCTGGACGATGAGGAAGGGGCTACAGAAGACTATGGGACCAATCAAGAAGAACAACACAAGGATTAATGAGTGGCCAAAGCCACAAAGATCACTAACCGATAAGTTAAATTTTCAATGTTTACAGTGTGCAATGATGGAAACTGAGCGCAAAATGGTTGCATGCGGGGAACAAGATATATTACGGAACACCAAGACATCTAAGTACAAAAAAAAAAAAAACATCTAAGTCCGGGGACACTAATCTGCGGGCCTAGGAACAATCCATGTCAGAGTCGCTTTTGGAGGGATCAAAGTCCTCCAGGGGGAATGACGTTGGAGAGGGGGGGGCTGCGTTCCGGCAGGAAGGCATCGGCAGGGATGCGGTTTCGAACTTGCCACTGGATAGCACTATGGCACTCTGTGGCAAAATGGGCGACAGCGTTTGACTGTAAGGTGGAGGTGGAGAGGGCTTGTTGAGCCATTAGATAACGTCGGCAGTCAGCTTCGACTCAGACTCGGTAGGACTGAAGCATGGCATGGGCCCGGTCAAGATCGCGCTCAAGGGTGGCCTGGGACTGGTAGAAGTTGACAGGAGCGGTTAGACCAGATGGAAGGCGCGGCCAGTCTTCGGCATCCAGGAGGGTAGGGGGCAGCGGTGGGTAGTTAGAGGAAGGCTGTGGGCAGGTCAGGAAAAATAATCCAAGGTAGAGGATTGACATACCGGGCGATAAGGCTGCCAGGCCGACAAAGATGGGGTTTTGGACAACGTGCGTGCTATACAAGACATCCAGGACGCGGCGCCGGAGGCAACGACGGGGCGAGGTGCTGGAGGCACAGGAGGCGCTTCGGAGCGGTCGCGTTCCGGTTGGGAAACAGCAGGCGCAACGACCAAAGGAACCGCCGGAGGACCAAAGTCAGACGATAGATTGATGAGGTCCACAGAGGAAGGCAAAGCGCGGCCGTCGGAACTGGTGGAGGAACTGTCATGACTGCAAACCCCCTCGTCTTCGCCTTCCACGTCAGCGTCGGTATCAGGGTCAGGTGCTGGAGGCGCAGGAGGCGCTTTGGGGCGATCACGTTCCATTGGGAAAACAGCAGGCGCAATGACCAAAGGAACCGCTGGAGGACCAAAGTCGGACAACAGATCAATGAGGTCTGCGGAGGAGGGCGAAGCGCGGCTGCCGGAACTGGTGGAGGAACCGTCATGACTAGGGACTCCCTCGTCTTTGCCTTCTGCGTCAGCATTGGTATCGGGGTCAGGTGAAGAAGGCGCAGTAGAGAGAACCGTGGAAGTGGCAGAGGACGAGGTGCTAGTGGACGTGTCGGAAGAACAGCCCGTGCTAGGAGCGGTGCAGAAGGGAACCTGACAAATGACGGTAACGGAAGGGAGGGAAGCCATGGTAGGAGGGGAAGGAGCCGGTGGAGGCGGAGGGCTGGATCGTATGGCATGAGCAAGATAGGCGCAGGGGACAGGGGGCAGGATCACAAACGGTATAAGGCGAGGATTGGGAGGTGGGCGAGCGGGTTTGAAAGAGGGAGGACACGGGCGCAGGACGTGGGTCAAGGTCCCGTGGGAGGGGTCGAGAGGCTCCACAACCATTTCGAAGGAGGCACGTACTCACCACCGTCGGAAGGGCTGTCATCTGCAGCGGAGTCAGCAGGGCGCTTGCACTTAAGGGCAGGAGGAGGCCGAGCCCAAAAGCCAACACCAGCAGAGAAGCCGTGCTCGATCTCGGCGCCTCTCCCATGAAGCCGGAGGAACTCGCAAGCGGCACAAACATGGGCAATACGAATAGCAAGGCCCACGGCGTCGTGGTTGGCAGCTTTGTGATTATGTAAACTCGCGCCAGACAAGATACAGCATTTTGCGGTGACGGTACAGGGATGACAAGGCCGTTGGGGACCGGGGTACTAGCAAAAACCATCAATATTCTTTATGATGCAGGAATCACACTGCAGACAGATAAGGACAACCGGTACACACACAGGAGACAGGCAAGGACTTACCGGGCCCTGCTCCTCGCGTGCATGACGCCAGGTGGGGAAATCCAGGAGACGTATGGTTCCCTTGCCTGCGAAAACAGCGGTACCGGCTCCTCAGGCAGGATTGTCAGGATGGAGTCGTGGAGTGCATGGCAGAGGGATGAGGAACGCAAGGTCAGCCGGGGAAAACTGGTAAGGTAACTCAGGACCAGGCAACAGGCAGCGGAACAAAGAAGTACGTACCTGCAAAGGGACCTGGAATGAGGCCAATGCTCGCGCTACGTCATTGGCCACAGAAGGGTCGGGGCGTCGAGCCGGCCATTTTGGAACAGTCTTAACGCCCATTGGTACTAGGGCACAGGGGGCGGTGGCGGCGTCGGGGGCTGGTCGGACGCCCGTAGGAACCAACGCAGAAGAAATGGGGGGATCGGGGGCGCGTCCCTTCCCTTTTTCTACAGCGGTGTAGTGGGGGACTTTGGGAGTAGGGGCACTGGTTGACGGCGCGGTAGTGGTTGGGGTGGGAGCAGGGAGCGTGGGAAGGGTGTCCAGCGCAAGGAGGGCCCGCTCTTTGAGAAGCTGGGGCACAGATCAGTGATGTCACAAAAGGGGAGGCAGCGGAACGACATACCACCACGTCATCTAGCCGGCAGGCCCACGGTTTGTCCTGACGGGGGCCCCAGCAACAAAGAAACTCACGGCGAGCCTTGGCATACCGTGGCCACTGCACTCCATGCTCGCTAAGGTCGTTCCAACTGCCAATCAGACCAGCAAGGCCAAAGGCAGCCGTCTCGTCGTTAGAACCGCCCGAAGGGAGATGGGCAAAGCGGTCCAGGGCCTTGTCAGCTCGGTTCAGGTATTGATGGGCAAGGGACGCATGGAAAGAATTGGCAGGAGGGTGGGACATAATGGCTGTGCAGAAAAGGGAGGAGAGGGCGCAAACGGTGCTGGCTACTTATAGGAGCCGGCGCGAGAAGCCTAAACAAGACACCAATCTTCCCTGTCAGGGAAGCGCGCTTCTGGCCTGATCAACAGTTCAGGGACGAGCTTCAAGAAAGCACTAACAATTTGGCTATCGACTGGGGGCAGTCTAATTTTAAAGTTTGAGGGAGATGTAATGGAAAAGGAGAAAGGACGACGGAAGCAGACCAAAAAGCACAAACTACCGAACGCAAACTAGAAACTAGGAGAACTAGGCAGGACTAGGCAAACCGCGATGAACATAACCCTGGTCACGCTGCCACTCAAGAGCAAGCGCGCACTCCTCCTCATATCAAAGCAAGGCAAGGCACCGATCCCCGAACGCCTGGAGATCATGCCGTGCAACAACTAACTGGTGGTGGGCATGATCAATACTGGTAAAAGCATTTTTTATAGTGGTATGGCACTGCCGCCAGTGACGATAAAGGCAGCCACGACTAGAGCGGAAATTGACAGAATACAGTAAAGCGGGCGGAAGCCAACCGGCATCATCAGAAAGGTGACACGTGGGAGGACGAGAAGGTTCATCCTAAATTGGAAACTGCTAATCAGTCAAAAAGCAGAGAGGCCTAACACACAAGAAACATATGTCAGAAGATTCTGTGAAAGATTCTGTGGAGGAAACCAAAATAGGGGAGGAAGGACAATCTCCATGCGAAGCGCGAGAGGAAAGGACAATTGGAAGGTCCAGGTCATCGGCGGCAGCCGACGCAACAAGGGACAAAGGGGGCGCCCAAGGGGCCTGTCGATTTTGCTCCCAACGTTCGACGAGGAGGTGCCGTACGCGGTCAAGTCAGGACCAACTGCGACCAAGGCCTCGACCGGTGGTACAAGACCAGTAAAGAACAGCAAGGTCCTCAACGACCTCACGGTCATTGAGGGGGTCGTCGGCACGAACGAGGATGGACGTCAGCAGGGGATCGGCCAAAGAAATAAAAGTGCGAGCGGTGATAAGACCTGGGCTGGGCTCAGCGCAGCAAAGCTATAATTAGCGACTTTTGTTGATAGTAGTTTGGTGGCTCACTCAGGCGACCAGGCGCGATGCGAACGACACATGACTAGGCGACCACGGGATGTTTAGCACACGGGACTTCCAGACCACGGGACCCGCTCACCTGACTGTTGACGCACGGACCACACACATGACCTTGGACTTGATAACAGGTCACCAATCAAAGATAGCCGGCGATTTATAAGATTAAGCGTTTAACGATTTGCCGACGGCTATCAGCAGGTCGCCACTTCTTCAGCCCCGGTGCCTAGCGGTTAGCGACGCTTACCTTTACCGACGCTTAGCGACTTTGGCGATGCCAGCCCCCTTGATTGTTTCAGGCCCCAGGATAGTCACCGTTTATTTGACTGCTTTCAGTGCTCACTTGATGACTTAGCGCTTGCTGACTGATAGACGCCGCGGGTTAGCTATTTCACATTCTATTCTTCTTGTCA
>QLOM01002135.1:0-30084 GCA_003313785.1 Termitomyces sp. MG148 | reverse complement strand
AAACTTGTATATTTGTTGTATGTCCTGCAAGAATCTCGAGGTGATCACGTGATACTTGGGGAAGGGTCATTGCCGTTCCGGCATGGAGGGATGGACTAATCTAATATTTATTTAGCAATTTTATCTATTATTTACATCACATGATGCCAACGACGGGTTGCTGGTACCATGTGATATGCCAGGCAAAGCAAACAATGCAGAGGTATATGATTACAGAGCATGCTACAATGGTTGCATAAGTGCAGTGGAACATGAGGCTTTCCAAAATTATGGTGAAGTGCGAATACTGTCACACTGGAAAAAAAAACCATGTATGGATAAGAATGTATATCTTCCAAAGTCATACAATTGAGCATAGATGTATGTATAAGCACAAAATGCAGGTGTGCAGAGCATGGGGAGATGAGGAATACAATTTGAGCATATTAAATAAGGACACCTTACATTGAAAGAGAAGAGGAAGGGGCCAATGTATGCCAAGTGCCAGCCTTTCCACATGCAAAAGTCTTTTTTAATTATTTTCTTTTCATTCTTTCTCCCATCCATTTGACCAATCACACAAGCAAGACAAATTACATATTAAGTAGCACATGTTTGCCAAGGATTGCTAAGGACAGGCTTGGACATTGCCAAGGGGGCTCCATCAACAAGAAGTTGGTTTTTGTGGAAAACTACATGGGGTCTGCTGCTATGTATGGAAATTTTGGTTAAAGCTGTCATTAGGCAAACTAAGCAAAGATTTTTGTCCTCTATGTGCCTGCAGCTTCAATGTTGTGGTCTGTTAGCCATTGTCCTTTTTTAGATTTTTTTTTTAGATTCTGGACAAATGGCAATCCTTGAATAAAGTATGTAATCAGACACATTTGATGCAGGTTCAATGCTCACATTAAAAACTTGGATTATCATCCTTGTGATATTATGGTCAAAGAGCCTGTGACAGGGCTTTCACATATTATCATTGCGAACAAGACTAGTATATAGTACTATTGCACTTTGACTCATGTATGGCCAGAGTTATTCCTTTTTTTTTTTTTGGTGGCTATCACTATGAGAGTGCAGACAGTCCACCAAGTCAACCTCCACACCTCAGGATAATGTGTAGTGTTCCAATATATTATTGCTGTAGCTGTTCAAAGTCTGGAGCCATCATGTAGGAAATGCTTTTATGCACTGAGTGTGGGACCCATTTATCCAATACCCACTAAAACCTCAGTCACTGTTCTCTAAGCCTTGAGGGGGTCTATCTATTTCAGTAAGAAGTTTCTCCATGTATTCCAGACCATCTTGGCATCCTTTGCCTTCTTACCAAAGCAGGATTTATCTGTTGCCAGGCAGTCTAGCTTTATTCTCTGGGCTAAAGCCTTTTTCAGTCTGTTTTCAATTCCTTTCTTGTTCAAATGTCTTTCAGAGTCTGCCCCCTTCAAGATCCACTATTTGCATCATATTTTCCAGATGGTCCTTGATGCTTCTGACACAACAATTTTTGAAAACCTACTTGCACTGGCTTTGTCTTTATTGGGGTTTCTCTTTACCAGTGCACAGCCCAACTGTTCTCCTAGAGAGGGCTTATCAATAGTTATGCCTCTTTTTTCATGTATTATTTTCATCAAATTTCACACTGCTTCTTGCCCCAATACTGAACACTCTATCAGGATGTGTGTCAGGTTCCACTGACCCAGGGGCTCAGCAAGTCTGGGCAAGGCCTTACCAAGCAGACTCAGATGGGTATGGACACAAACAGGGCCTATCAAGAGCTGGAGGATTATGTTGGAGCATGGGAGATGCACCGGAGCCAGGAGAAAGCTGGGCGGAATGCGCCGGGACATACAGTAGGAGGCACAAGCAAGAAGTGAGTGCTGGAGCAAAATAGACTAAACAGGAGAGGTTTGGGATAGTTGGTAAATATACGGGTGTGCCGGCGGTTATTTTGCAGTGTAGGAGACACAAAGAAGGTTTGCACAGTTAAGGTTTTAGGATTAGATGGGTGCAAAGCCGAGCTTTAGTGAGGCAGGTCCGCACAGAGCCAATTAAGTTGGAGACCAGAAGTCAAAGACTGGAATAGAGGGATGAAAGAAAATAGAGTAGAAAGGAGAAGGCAAGAAACAGATAGATTGAAGCAAGAAGTATAGAAGACAAGATACGAGAGATTGAAAGATGAGTATGAGGCAATGTAATAGAGACAAGTATGAGACAATGAAATAGAACAAGTACAAGGCTGAATAGACAAGACCAGAGACAAGGTGAAGGATACCGAGAATACTTAGGCAACATCAAGACTACTGTACGAGGTGCTATGGTGGTGCTTATATACTACAGTATGCTAAGGTCCAGGGTCCCAGTACCAGGTCCAAGGATGGACTCTGGAGTTTCAGTAGTGGCCTGGAGAGCATAAGAGTAGACAAAGGAGGCCTGCAAATGTTGGTTTGGGGTGCAGTAGTGGCGTCGTTGCTTTGGGAGTTGTGGCATTGGTGCTGCACGACTGGCAGGAGCATGTGCAAGGCGTGATGCAGTGGATGATGTATGGGATACCAGGCTGATCCGGAGTGATGTATGATGCGTTGGATGATGCATGATGATGCATGATGCAATGAGTAATGGGTGTGATGGGAGGGATGATGCAGGTGAGGTTGCCTGTCATGTCAGTGATGTCCAGGGAGCCATTGGGGAATGTTGGTAATGTCCTGGGAGGGCCTGGGGTTGTTGGTGATGTCTGGGGAAGCGCTGGGGATTACCATGGTGTGATGTGATGCCATGTTGGCGGTCTGGCTGGTTTTATCCTGGAGTTGGGTGGTCATGGGAGTGGTTGCCGGAAAATGTGTTGAGGGTCTCAGAACTGAGGCTCAGACCCAGGGTAAGTCAGGCGGGTTGTGACATCACTCTCTCCTTAGCATTGAAACCCTCAAAATGTCAGTTGATTGTGGCAGTGCAGCTTTGTTGTGGGAAGTTGTGGGAGTTGAATCCAAAGTCTGATGGCCATCAAGAAGCCCATGTGGGCCATAAAAAATAGAGAGAAGAGAGAAAAAAACTTCCCAATTTTCTGGCCCTCTCCCTCACTATGTCGTCTTTTCCTGCTCAATTGTCCACCCCAATCCCTTCCCCCCCCCTGGTGAGAATAATGTTGCGGTCTGGGAGGTGTACAAAGCATGCCAAGTGCTCCATGAACACCGCCAGCAAGAGTGGATGGTGGATGCCCTTGCACAACATTGTGAGTTGCTGAGGAGTTTATTGTGTAGTTTCCTGATACTCCTGGCAGAAGCAGATATGCATGCGGCGGCATCCCAGAGCGCTTTAAGAGGTAGTAGTTTGGTTCACATGCTCCCTTGTCCTCTGCAGGTAGTGATCTGTACCCCGGCTTTTTCAGCCCTAGTTCTTTTTGTGCCAGGAGTTTCTGGTCATCTTGTGTGTTCAGCTCTTGTCCTAGAGGAGTTGCAGCTGGTGCTAGAAGGCGCAGAGGGTGCCCCAGGCCAGGGTTACTCTCCAACAGTTTGCGGAGGTGCTGAGTTGCACTCAGGGTCCCCCTTACCTGCAGTAGTGTTGTGCACAAGGGCCGGTGAGCGGTCCCACTTCCTTGAGTTTTGTTATTTGCTGACCTGCCTAGTGTATGTTCTGTGCTTGTCATGGCAACTCATATGAGTTCATGGCCCAAGAGGCAGGGTCACGTCAGGACACGTCAGTGTGCAATGCGTGTCACTCCTAGCATGAACGGTGCTCCATTTTGCAGTTCTGGCAGGCGTCTTGCATGGCATGGGAGGAGGGTTGAGAGGTGGAGTGGGTGGAGGAGCAGATGGCTCTAGGAGCGAGGGTGCCTACTGGGACAAGGGCAAGACTGTCACAGGCGGAAAGTTTGAAGAGGGCGTATTACAACCATGGCAGGCAAGAGGTGTGTCTCCGGAGTTCAAGGAAGAGGACAGCAGCAAAGAGGAGGAGGTGGATCTGCCGGTGAAGAAGGTGGGGCCCCTGCAAGGAGTACGGTGGGCAACCAGCGCTGCTTTGGCCCCCTGAGACAAGGGTAAGCTAGCCCTCCAAGCACTCTCAGCAGTTGGCATTTCCAATGACAGGCCCTTCTGGCCCCCACATCTTCTCTTCTCGGTCCTTGTGGCTTATCAGGCATCCTCAAGTGGTGGCCAACCAGGCATTGTTGGTGATGAACTTGGAGTTGCGCTGGAGGGTAGAGCAGTTGATGGGGAGGTTGGTGCAATGCAAGGCAGAGCTAGTTAAGGTATGCAGGGAGCACAATGAGGCATGCCAGGATCAACAGCCAGCAATAGAGGTTATGAATGCGTGGGCAGTTGAGGTGTGGAATCTGCAAGCAATGCTATGGCAGGAGAAGAAGGCTTTGGCAGTGCTAAGGGTGGGGAGGAGTGCCGGTATTGATTTCCCCGCCTGCAAAGCAGGTCCAGCAATTGTCAAGGGTGTTGTGGGAAAGGTCCAGTTAGTCACTGATGAACATTCCTGCAGCTCTGCTGTTTATGAGGGCAGGGATCACGTCGGAGGAGTCGCCAAGCCAGGAGTTGATGATGAAGGATTGAGCAGACTTTGAGCATAGCTCCAGGAGTGTGTGGGGTGGCTTTTGGGCGAGCTCCAGGGTGTCAGTATGCGGGGTGATGTTAAAGAATATGGGTTCTTGGGTGGGCGTGGTGTAGTAGTTGGGGTGGAGAGTAAGTGTTTGCCAATTGATCTAGGAGTTTGTAGCGTGGAGCCAGAGGAGTCTAAGTATTAGCAAGGCAGAGGTGTGGAGTTTAGTAACAAGTAGCTGGAGGTTCTGCTAGTGCCCGTTGGAGAAGGTGATGAGCATGTTGATGCAGTGAGTGATGTTGCCAATGGAGGTGGAGCTCCCATCAAAGAGATGGAGTTGGATGGGGATGGGTAGTCTCCGGAGGGGTTGTGGTACAAGAATGGCCAGGAAAGAGTCAATAAAGTTGTCTGTGGCACCACTGTTGACCAGTGTATTGACAGGCTTTGGGTTGGTTGCAAGGGTGGTGCGGAGGAGGAGGGGTTGGGGTGATTTTGGAGGTGTTTGAGCTGAGAGGATGTCCAATAATAAAGTTGATGCACGTAGAAGTGTAACCGGGGTGAAGAAGATGTTGGAATCAGGGCCGCAATTTAGTGCATCTTCTAATTCTAAATTGCTGCTTTGTTTTCCATGAACTGGAAGTCACACTCTTCCTCATCAATAGTCCAGACAGCCTGGCCCATGGTCTGGCACTTGGGGCAGTCATTGATGAAGTGACCCTGCTCACTGCATAGAATGCAGGCCCTTTCCCAATACCATTTCTCCTGTGTTTTTTCAGGTATGTTGATTCAAGATCTGCTCCGAAACTGGTTGGCACAGAGGTCTTCTTTGTTGTCAAGCTGGTCCAGGGCATTGTTGTCCTGATCTAGGAGGCTTTCCAAGGTGTTGGTGGGAGGTTGTGGGGCATTGTTGACATTAGTAGCATTGAGCTGGGCGGGGGGTTGGGAGCCCAGGGCGTGGCCAGCACTGGGGATCCTTGACCGGCAGGGGGTCATGGAGTGGTGCTGTTGGTTTGGGTGGTGCTGGAGGATCGATTGTTTTGGGGTGTGGAGGTGCTGGTTGTCCAATTGCTGTTTTTGGAGTTGTTCCAGATTGTTTGGAGGGCTGATAGTTTGCTCTGGTCCTCCTAGTATTGTTGGTCAATCTGTGTGACCAGGGCCTTATAACCGTCGTAGGTGAGTTGCTTGGGGGTGAGCCAGAGGATGTCTTTGATGCATTGAGGCAAGGCATGACGTAGGGCAAATTGAAGAGCATTATAGTTTTAGCCTGTCTTGTAGGCTTCCTTCTCAAAGTGGACAATGAAGGCAGTGAACCATTCTTCCAAGTGCATGCGTAGGTTGAACAGGGCCTCCTTGGCCTCTGCTACCATGTTGAATATGCCAAATTTGCTGGAGAACTCCTGGACAAAGACCTGCCAGTTAGAGAGGGCTGGGCTGTGAGCATTGAATTGGAGCAGAGCCATATAATGATCAAAGGCAATACCCTGGAGGTATGATGCTGCAAAGGCCACCTGTGAGCTTTCAAGTTAGAATGTGACTAACTTAGCTTAGAACATGGTAAGGCATTGTGTGAGGAAGGTGTGCCACTGGCAAGAATTGCGGCTGTGGAAGGGCTAGGGTTTCTGGATGTCAAGTTTCTCTTTGCAGGCCAAGACGTTGTGAGCGTTGTTCTGCGGAGCGGGGTTGCAGGGTAGTTCAGTGTTGTAATAGTAATAGTAGTAGTTACCATCATATGGTGGAGAGAAGGCATCCATTGCGGGGCCCCATCTCCCTGGAGGCCTGCCGTTGGGGGGCCCATTACTTCCCAGAGGAGGGCCTGGGACCCAACAAGGCAGTGGCGGTCCAGCTGGAGGTGAAGGTGGTCCCTCTAGCGGTGGGGGTCCTAGTGGTGGAGGCCCCGGGAACAGGAGTTGTGGTGGGCCAGGGTTGTGTGAGGGTTGCAGTGGGCCCTGGTCTTGAGAGGGGCGAGTTGGTCTCAAGGATTCTGGTCTTGCGGGTGAACGTGCTGGAGGAGGGCCGGTGGTAAAGAACTATGCGTCACAAGGAGGAAGTCCATTACGTTGTGCATCAAGGTGGGGGGGCTGGTCGCAGACAAATTTGGGAGCCCTGGATGGTGGAACATTGCTGGAGGGTATCATGCTGGGACCAAGGGGTTTCTGCTTATTAGCGTTGATGATGCCCAAAAGTCGCTAAGTACTGTCAAGGGTAAACGGTACCTAGCTACTGTGAAAGGTAATGCGTTGGGCAGTCGCTAGTTGAGAGAGAGTCTGGGCAGGGTCCCAGAGACTTAGTTTGTTAAGGAAAATTGAGTAATTGAAAGAAAGGTGCTTAGCAATCTAAGCCGTGTAGCCTGCGAGGCGCTAGGGGGCCAATAGTCGGCAAGGACTTGGCGACGTAACATAGTTGAAGTGTGCTCGTATAGCACCTAGACAGTCGGCAAGACTGGTGAAGAAGCGGCAAGCTTAGCATAGTCGGTAAAAACAGTAAGTCCCTTAGCGACTCTGAGGAACTTAGTGTGCGCAAGTTGAGATCTGAACTGTGGGGATGGAACTCAATGCTCCTAAGACAAAATATGTACAGTATTTATAGGCGCTAAGTCGCCGTGTTAATTAAACTATAAGTCGCTAAGTAACAAAATGGGGAATGGATCATGACAAGAAGAATAGAATGTGAAATAGCTAACCCGCGGCGTCTATCAGTCGGCAAGCGCTAAGTCACCAAGTGAGCACTGAAAGCAGTCAAATAAACGGTGACTATCCTGGGGTCTGAAACAATCAAGGGGGCTGGCGTCACCAAAGTCGCTAAGCGTCGGTAAAGGTAAGCGTTGCTAACCGCTAGGCACCGGGGCTGAAGAAGTGACGACCTGCTGATAGCCGTCGGCAAGTCGTTAAACGCGTAATCTTATAAGGCGCCGGCTATCTTTGATTGGTGACCTGTTATCAAGCCCGAGGTCATGTGTGCGGTCCGTGCGTTAACAGTCAGGTGGGCAAGTCCCGTGGTCCAGAAGTCCTGTGCACTAAACATCCCGTGGTTGCCTAGTCATGTGTCGTCCGCGTCGCGCCTGATTGCCTGAGTGGGCCACCAAACTTCTATCAACAAAAGTCGCTAATTATAGCTTTGCTGCGCTGAGCCCAGCCCAGGTCTTATCAGCGTACAAGAGGATGTGCTGGGAGGCTTTGTTGTTGTCTGGTAGTAGTGGCGCACCTCTCAGGGTTCTGTTAAGAGAGTTGGACTAGGGTAGCTAGTCCTAGGTGTGAAACGCACTGGGAAAGAAGTTGGCCTGGAGGCACGTGGAGGGCCCAATGGTGCGGGCAGTGGGCTGATCAAAGAGACCTTCGAAGGGGTTAAGAAACTGAAGGAGGGCGGACGCTGCATTAAATTCTTCCCTATAGTGCGGGTCCAGAGTATGTTCATAGGATTTGTTCTGCTAGACGTGAAAGGATCTGGCTGGGTCTATGGAGTCCTTGAAGGGCCAAGAGTTCAGGCTGGTATAGATTTTGTCGATTAGTGCCTGTAACTTGTCTTGGAGAGTTCTGTCCACATTCAGGGTATTTTTTGCGTTAGTGGAAATCCTCTGTTGATAGTATTCGTGGAATTTGAGGAGATGGTGGGCCCATTGTTCTGGGGTGCTGGTGAGGTTGTGTTGCCCCAGGCTAACAAGGAGGGCCCAGGTGCACCAAGCAAATTCTATGGGAGTGATTTGTAATGCATGGAGTATTTTGTCATGCTGTTGAGCATAGGCCTTGGTCTGTTGTTGTCTCCCTAGGGGTGTGGAAGGTGTTTGTGTGGAGAGAAGTGGAGTTGAGGGAGATAGGAGGCCTCAGTGTAGGTGTAGTAGGGACCCGGGGCTGGAGGTGCTGTGGGGGCTATCCAGCCAGCAGAGGGAGTTTCTGGCAGCCTGCCTAGTAGTACCCACGTGTAAGAGCCTGGAAGTGCATAGGCAAGGCCATGCCACCACTCCAAGAGTATTTCTTGACTGAGGAGGGGGGGGTGTTTGGATGCTCCACTCTGATCTTGTTCCTAGAACTGAGAAGGTTGCGTGAGGTAGTGTTTGATGGGCAAGGGAGAGTAGAGGGATTGAGGGGTGCTGAGGTAGTAAGAGGTATTGGGCACAGGCCTTCCATAAGTGTTGGTCCGGTGACTGGAGGTTTGGTAAGTATGAGTGTATGTAGCCATTGAGAATGGAGTAAAGTAGAGTCTTGATATTATGTCAGGTTCCACTGACCTGAGGGCTCAGCAAGTCTGGGTGAGGCCTTACAAAGTGGACTCAGATGGGTATGGACACAAATGAGGCCTATCAAGAGCCAGAGGATTACATTGGAGCACGAAAAATGCACCAGGGCTGAGGAAAAGCTGGGCAGAATGTGCCGGGGCATATAGTAGGAAGCGCAAGCAAGAAGCAAGCACTGGGGTAAAATAGACTAAACGAGAGAGGTCCGGGATAGTCGGTAAATATACAGGCATGCCGGCGGTTATTTTGCGGTGCGGACATGAAGAAGGTTTGCGTGGTTAAGGTTTTAGGGTCAGACGGGTGCAGAGCTGAGCTTTAGTGAGGCAAGTCTACGTGGAGCCGATTAAATTGAAAACCAGAAGTTGAAGACTGTAAGAGGATGCTCTATCATGGAAAGCCAGGCAGATGCATCAACCATTCAAGCCAACTACTAAGTGGGGCAAGTGTTGAGCAAGCATAGTGACAAGCAACTGGCAGGCAAGAAGGCAGACCATCAACAAGGGGTGGAGCAGGAGGGCAAGAGCAGAAGGCAAGGTTGTCACTGAGGAGCTCACAGTAATGCTAATGTGTAGACCCAGAAGCAATGCTATTGCTAGGACTGAGGATGTTCCATCCACCAGTCCTACTTATATACTACATTGGATACACTATGACTACGGTATATTGACTAATAGGGCCAGTATGTACTAAGCACTAATAAGTAAGCAACAGTCAGTATGAGTAAGCCAGCTGATGGCATAAAGGCCTGCATGAGTAAGCCAGCCAATAGCATAAAGGCCTGCCAGCAAGTAGAGTGGGTTCGAAGACCAGCTGACCTGCCAGGTGTTGATGCCAAGACAGGGATGGAGCAGAATAGGGCTGGAGCAGTCCAGATGGTGGCTAGATGTGGGTACTAATGTTAACACAGACTAAGCAAGGCTAGGGTGGATGGTCTGAGGACCTGTCTCCTGACAGGGCCAGGCTGAAGTCAGGTAATCATCAAGTGATTGCCAAGTCAGGTGGTTGCTAAGGTCCCGTGGTTGCTAAGTCTTGTGATCACCATATAACTGGTAGATTGTCATATGACCTCCAAGTCAGGTGGTTGCTAAGGTCCCATGGTCGCTAAGTCAGGTGGTTGCCAGGTCCTATGATCCTGTGCATCGCATCCTGTAGCCTAAGTTTGATTTCTGCCTGCTGCAAAATATAAGTCACTAAAAATAGCACTAGTGCACTAAGCTCAGCCAGGGGCTTATCATCTTCCTTCAACTGAAAAATTGACTGTCCTCAGTCAACCACCTGTCAGGTTCCGCTGACCCGGGGGCTCAGCAATTCTGGGCGAGGCCTTACCAAGCGGACTCAGACAGCTACGGACACGCCGGGACTCAGAGAGGACCGGAGGTAGGCACCGGGAGGAGGTGACGTGCGCCGGGGGCGTGGGGAGATCAGACGAAGTGTCCCGGGGTTGGCGCAAGCAAGGGGCGAGCGCCGGACAGGAAGGTTCTACTGGGGGAAGTTCGGGTTAGACGGCGCGATGAGTGGCGTGCCGGCGGCGAACTATCCGGGGAAATCAGGGGGCTGATAGGCGAATAGGCAACTTAGAGTTTGACAGGTGCGGGACCAAACTCAGAAGAGCGGAGAATGTGGACCGGAGAAGATAAGAGACCGGAATACGAGAAGGGAAGGAAAGGAGAAACTTGAGGCAGAGACGAGGAAGGAGGAAAGAGACGGATGAGCAAAGGAGATGGAATTAAGAGAGTAGATAGAGACAAGGGACAGATACGAGACGAGAGAGTAGAGACGGATGCGGACTATAGAAATGGAGACGAGTACAAGACGATAGAGTGGAGATGAGTACGAGGCGAAGTTACAAGGCCGGAGCGATACGAGAGGAAAACCGGAGAGTATGGGCAATATCAAGACTACCATACTTAGTGCTACGGGGGGGCTTATATACTGACTACACGATGAGGCAGGTCCGGGGTCCCGGTTCTGGGTCTGGGGGCTGCTCCGGGGCTCTGGTGGTGTCCCAGAGCACCTAGGAGGACAAAGGAAAACCGCGGGTGTCAGATGGGAGTAGCGCCGTTGCTTTGGGGGTCGCAGCGGCGCCGCGTGAAGGAGGACATGGCGCGACGAGAGGACGCGATGAGGCATGATGCGGGAGTTGATGCGGGACGAAGCATGATGCGTGGGTTGATGCGCCGGGCGATGCATGATGCGCGGCATGATGCGTGGCATGAAGCGATCATGCATGATGCGTCGAATGATGCGTGATGCGTCGGATGTTGTGTGGGTCGCCGTGCTGTCACACCGGGGATCTCCAGGGGTCGTCGGTAGTGTCTGTGGGGTGTCCAGGGGGAACGTCAGGGTCGACCGGGGTATGACGTGATGACCGTGTTGAGTGTTTGTGGAGTTCGTCCCGAGTCGAGGTGGTGCGAGGTGGTGTTTGCCGGGGTGTGTGGTGTGGTTCCGGGCCCGGGGCTCAGGCCCGGGGGTGGGTCGTGACACCACCGCTATCATGTGTTGTTACGAGGTCCATGTGCACAACAACCTACTCAAAAGTCCTGGCAACCATGATTGGAACTCCATTGAAATTTGTAAGCAGCCAATTTTGATTTACTTCCTTTTCCACACCAAACAGTATCCATGTCTTCTGTTATTGCTGCCGCTGATGCTAGCGCCTGTGTGCTAACCTTTATTCTCAAGGCTTCGGTGTTCCTAGCATGCCACCTTGGCAAGGGGCCTGGTGCCTCACAAGATTTGGTGGTGGGGATGTTGAAGTTGCTGGAGAGGTGGGAGGTGCATAGGTCAGCTAGTGTGATGTGGGACAACAAGGCGGCTTTGCGTGCGTGATGTGTCGCTCAGGCTGCCAAGCATGAGGGCTTTGAGTGGCTGGCGCCTTATGAGGCTTTTCTGGTATGTGTTGTTAGCAACTGTACTATTCTTTACTGACCATTTAGCAACCTCAACCCCCTCTCGCTCTCTTGAGATCTTGGGTGGAGTTCCCTCACAACCGGTAAATCCTTAAGATCGCCAAGGGTAAGTTGCTTATCTCATTTCTTTTGTTAGCAATGGGCTGAACTTTCTCCTGACAGCAAGAAGATACTGATTGTGGAGCCAATCTTGGCGCAACAGCGTGCCGCCCAAGAGGCGCTGCTGGCAGAAGCTCGCCAGCAAGCTGAGGAGGAGAGGAAGTGGAGGCAGCAGGAGGAGCTTTGTGAGGTGGCCTTGGCGATAGGGTTGGTAGCAATGAGGATGGGTGTAGCCCCTAGCGGGCCCAGTGGTAGTGCCCCGGTGGCGTCCACTTCTGCTTTGTTGATTCCCTTTTCCACTGGTCCCAGCCTGTTGGCAGAGGACAACCTCACCAAGATGCATTGGGCACAGCACTGCGCCTGCCATGCACAACAAGTGGCCGCTGGCAATGAGAGCCCTGCAGCAGCTCCATGGGGGGGCCCTACTGCACAAGTTTCTTCTCCATGCAAGGTATGTGTTTTGCTGACTGTCACTATTTTGCCATTGCTAATTGTCTTCTTTAGTCACATAAGGCCACCAGGGTAGCGCCAATGTACAAGGTGAGTATTGTTTTCTTGTTCCTAGCTGTTAGCGACTGATTGACGTTGCAGGCGCTTACGCAAACTGTTTTTACTAACGCAGAGCTAAGGAACTTGCTGGTGACATGGAAGAACAAGGAGGTGGGTGTGGTGATGGTGGGTGCTAAGGGTAAGAAGACAATGGTGCCTGGCCAGCACCAGGCATACAAGGACTCCAAAGGTGCAGTAAGTGGCTCTTTAGGCATTTAGCAACTGAGCTGACCTTTTTGTGGACTTAGTGCAACAAGTGTTGGGCAGACAACAATCCTGAGGCATGCTGGTTCCTAACTGGTGTCTTACCATGCTATTGCTGTGATGCCCTCAAGCGGGCCTGCACTTACAATGGCTTCAAGTCTCGCAAGCACGATAAGGAAAACCCAATTGTCAAGCGCACATTCAAGCGGTTGGTACAAGTTAGGCACGCCAGAGAGTTTGTGTTGGGCAAGCGGGCGTTGGTGGAGGCTGGCAGCATTGCCAGCATTACTGAAGAGAGCTTGGTGCTGCCAACTTGTCAAGGCAATGCACCCTTGCTGCCTCCTCAGAGAGAGACTACTAGACCAACTGGTAGCTGGCCGCCAAAGAGGGGGAGAAAAGACAAGGGCAAGGGGAAGGCAGTAGCAGTGCGAGATGAGTTGCTTGAAAGTGGGGAGGAGTCGCTCGAGGGGCACCGTGGCAGCAAAAGGGCAGGATCTCCTCTGAGATCTCCCAGGGAGGTCAAGCACCTCTATGTCCGGTTTATTTCAGCCAAACATGAGCTATCTGGTCCCTCATTTGATTGTTTGGCAGCTACACGCTTAGTAGAGCTAGACTCTGAGTTCTTCCATTGGCAGAGGCCATCCCCTGTTGCCAGGCCTAGCAGGACTCGGTAAGTGTTACTTGGTTGCTTCTTAATTGGTAACTGATTTTGCATTGTTAGGCATTCCCCTTCTCCTCCAGTTGCCAGGAACTTGGAGAAGATCACTTCTTGCCTAGCAGAGACCTTGCTGCCTAGGGTGGACAACTTGGAGGAAGAGGCAAAGGATAAGGTTGAGGAAGGAGAGAAGGAGGAAGAAGAAGGGGTCTCTCCCTACCAATAGATGCCGCTAACGGATTGGCATTCTCAGCTGTCAACTGCACAGGAGATGTCCTCTGATGATGAGGACTACAAGCAAGAAGAGCGCCCTGCCCCAGTTGCTAGGGTGGATTCACGGTGGACTCCCTTGCTGACTGCATGAGTTACTGGCACTGAATTTGAGTGGCTGAATGAGGAGCTTTCTTACCCAGTGACAGGACTAAGGTCATCAGAGGAACTCCAGCGGTTTATGGCACATGCAGCAGAGATGGAGTTGGTAATGGCTTGGAAGCTGAGGGCGGTAGACATGGAGATGGCAGAGATGCGGATGAGGAGGAGGACGCTGGGACGCAGCATCACCATCTTGAGGTGGTATTAGAAGGACTGTGAAGAGGTCTATTGTGGCAAGAGTGCAACAACATCCAGGATGAGGACCTCTTGCCGCTTTGCCCCTTCCAGTTCCTTGCCAACCATGACTAGGCTTAGTCGCTAGCGCCTGCAAAATTTTGAACTTTTTAGTATAGTCATACGTAGATAGAACACAGAGTAGAAAAAAAATGTGATATAAAGAATTTTGGGACTTGCAGGAGTGGGGCAGTAAGAAATAATAGTAAGAATGTCTGTGTATATAGTAAGGGAATGTGGGTTTTGAAGGACTTGTAAAAGGAAAAGACTTAGCAAAAGTGGGTCTGTAGCGACTTGGGTTTTTAAGGGAATGCTCAGTAAATCATCATGGCAAAAACCCCTTGTGAGGAGTTGTGCAAGGCGCCAGGCGGAAATCAAAGTTGCTAGTGCTGCATCTTGAGGTAAAGTAAAACATCTGTATAGTCAAAAGATAAGTAAAGAAAGGAACAAAAGTTGGTAAGGAAAGTTAGCAATATTTCAGTCTTCTTCTTCTTCAAGCGGCAAGTCGTTGTCATCCAACAAGTTGGTTTCTTCAAGTTCTCTGAGCTTGGCAGTATCAATGTTTAGCGCTTCGAGCAGTAAGGGTATGCGGTCACGTGCAAGGTAAGTTGGAAGGCGGCAACTGGCCTATGCAGTACCAACCCATCTAGTTCACAAAGGGCATAAGTGCCTCCACGGTTACAAGAGATAACTACCAATGGCTCCAAGTAGCAAGAGTGCATTTTCTTGTTGTGGATGGTCTCTATCTTGGAGTTCCTCATGAGCACTAGCAATCCACGGCTAAAGTTGTAGTCTCTGATGGTTGCACTGTGGTTCATCTCAAACCTTAGCGCTGCTGTCCATCTGGCGCTAAAGACTGTCTTGTGTAAGCATGCTAAGTCTTCATTTTGTTGTTGTAGGTCAATGGCGCGTTGAGTGATGAGATCAGTAGTGGACAGTAGGGAGTTGGGTGCTGGTTACAAGTATGTCGCTTCAATGATGTTGGCAGGTAGTAGGGAGTGGGTGCTAGTCACTGCATAGTAAGGTGAGCAACCCATGCGCTTACATATCATTACCCTTTCTAATCAGAAGACAGAGTAAGTTGCTTCACTCCACCTAGACTCGTCACCGTCTATTGCCTTGAAGAGGGCTTGGCATACGTCAAAGTGAGGGCGCTCCACAAGACTGTTAGCATGCTTTTTGTAACCAGAGATGCGTATATGGTGGATGTTGTACTTTTTGGCAAGGTAGGTCAGCGCCTTGATGATGGGAGCACCATTGTCAGTAACTATTTCTCTTAGCGCACCCCAGTGGCAGATGACATCTTCAAACAACCACTTAGCTATAGTGTCCATGTTTTCTTATTGGAGCATTCTAAACTCAGGCCAGTGCACTAGCAAGCAGCAATCTTGGATGATGTACTTGCAGCAATCTGACTTGGGCATGTGCATTGTGTTGATATAAATCTTGCTGAAGAGAGGTGCTGGCGTAGCAACTGTCGGCGGAATGAGCAATTGGTGAATTTGCTGAATCTGGCAGAAGTAGCAAGTCTTTACATACCAGGCAACATCAGCTTGCATGTGAGACCACCAGAAACGTTCCAGTAGTATAGCATGTGTGGCATAAAGTCCCCTGTGGCCTAAGTTGTCATGCATGGCACATAAGATCCTGAGTTGGTTGCTAGGCTGCACCACAAGTTTGTGTGCGCCATCCTTGTTGCGTTGCCAGAGTCAATTGTTACTAATGAAGAAGTTGGTGGCATAACATATGAAAGTGGCGTACTCGTCATTGCTAAGATGATTGGGTTGCTTAAGCAAGTTCAACCAGTCTTTGATGGTGTCTAGGCTGTCACAACCCGCCAATCCTGCATCCAACTCTGGAACCTTGAGCCCACTCCCATGCTCCTGGAGCCACCAGCCCATAAGCCAGATCCAATTCTCCGCCAGCAACCATAAATGCCACCACCAATCATCCTGGCTATTGACCCCATCAACTCGGATACTACTCACCATTCTCTCCAGACATCACTGGACCTCCTCAGACATTGCCGCTCCTCCAATCACGCCAACACCTATGCCATCCGGCCATCACGTTGCGCTTGGCCATCACCCTACACATCGCCGCCCTGGAAACCCTCGATGCCGCCACCACCTGATTGCCACCAACACCCGCTACTCTACTCAATTGGAACCAACACCTGCTGATAAGACTCTGGCAGAGCTCAGCGCACCAGCACTATTTTTAGCAACTTATATTTTGTAGCTAGCAGGGATCAAACTCAGGCTACAGGATGCGATGCGCAGGATCATGGAACTTAGCGACCACATGACTTGGCAATCACCTGCCACTCACCTGGCTTCAGCCTGGCCCCCTTCAAGTTCTTGATCAGTAATAACTGACACCAGAGCCTTTAGCAACGCCTATCAAAACCCAGTGCTTCTCAAAGATCCAACGTCAGATCACTTTAGCGACGCTTAGCGACTTACAAGAGACAGGCCCACATAATGGTTTCAAATATTAGCAACACTTACAGTTGATCCAATGCTTAGCGACTTATGCGAGACAGGACCACGTGAGGATTTCAGGCCTTAGCAATGGCCCCCATGCATTTGGCCTCTTTCACCACTGAAATGATGAGTTAAGACTTGCCGACTTGACAGACGACATCACTTAACGACTCTCACGTACCATCACACTTGTCTCCATCTTGATTGATTAATTAGCAACTTTTTAGTCTAATTACCACAGCAGCCTAGTGCCTATAAATACTGTACATATTTTGTCTTAGCCATCATCAAATTGTACGCCCCACAGCTCAGATCTCATTTCAGCACATTCTAAGTCCTCAGAGTCACTAAGTGAATCAGTCTTGCCAACTTCACCTCACCAACTTTGACTACCAACTCTTGTCTTATGGTGCCATACAGGCATATTGTCGCCAAAGTTTACATCACTAGAGTCTTTGCTGACTTCTAGCACCTTAGCACCTTGCAGGCTTTCAGCTTAGATCGCTAAGCAACCAGTTTATTTCTCTAAGTTCAAATCTCACTAAAAAGACTAGGCTTCTGGGACCCTGCCCAGGACTCTCTCAAACACTAACAATCGCCCAACTGTCAGGGGACTTCCTTTTGGACTTCCTTTTTTGGCCACCCCAGAGTTCTCTGGGGGTCCCTGGAGATCTCCGGAGAGACTTGTCCAGTACTGTACAGCCATTCTCATGCCTCTGCCCCCACACTGATGCGCCACGCCACGGCAGAGGAATCCTTAGACTTGTTCTCTTTGGATTTCCCTCTGCCAGGTGATTAGTTATTTCTCTGTTGTATGTACTGCTCCTAATACACTTCGGATTTCCCTCTGCCAGTTGTGTGACTCAGCCGCAACCTCCGGAGGTCGCCCTTACAGCAGAACAAGTCTCTTACTCCCGGTCTGGTAGCCCCCTATAGCCGCCAAACACCTCTTGGCTCCTATTCGTCGCTCCCCCACCGGTTTTAAGCACTGCCTTGTCTATGTCTCAGCCCACCACTCCAGAAGCACTCCCGGATGCCGCCACCTCCAGCGAGGAAGCCTGGACCCGCCTGCTCCACCTAGAAATGCAGGTGCAACTCACCCAAGCCTCCCTTACCCAGCACTCCGCCGAACTCACCCACCTCCGACAAACCACCGACACCATCTCCGACTCTCTCCATACCCTCCTTGAACGCCTTGCCCCGGCGGCACCTAACCCCCCGCCGCCTACTCCGCCGGTGCAGCACCCACGCACCACGCAATCCCCCATTCCAGCACGGGAGCGCTCCAACATCCTGTGCCCGGCGACCCCCAACGCCTATAACGGCGATCACACATCCGGGGAATGCTTCCTCCAGTCGTGCGCCACCTATCTCCAGCTCTGTAGTGACAATTTCATATCTGACGAGCTGAAAATCACGTGGGTCTTGTCCTACATGAAGTTGGGACAAGCGGCCACCTATGCGCTGAGGGTTTTCCGACGCCCCGGAGGCGTCACAAGCTTTATGGACTGGGCCGAGTTTGAACAGGAGTTACGGGACGAGTTCTTCCCCTGGAACCCCACCAAAAGCACCGCGCTGATCCTGAGGGATAGGGAGCAGTACAGCCAAGGGAAACGCTTGCTGAATGAGTACATCGACTCGTTCCATGCATTGGTCGAGCAGGCTGAGTACCCTGACGGCCTGCAGCTCTGCCTCACCTTTCGGGAAGGGCTCCATCTGACCCTGATGGAGCGCATCGACAACCTTGCAGAGGGTCGACCGGCCGACGACCAGGTCCTCGCATGGTACCGGGTGGCCCGGGAGCAATGGCAGCTTATGGAGCTCAAGCGTGACCTCCGCAAGCCTGTGCACCCTGCACCCCCAACGCGACCCCCTGCGACGTTCCCCCGCAGGTTCCCGATTCCGGCACCACTCATGGCAATGGTCGGGCCCCCAACAATCCCAGCACTACCCCCAGGCGTGCCAATGGATGTGGACGCCTCCCGACAGCGCGCCCTGCTCCCCTTTTCATGCCGACGCTGCGGCGCACAGGGCCATTTTGCACGCCACTGCCCCAGGGGTCTTGAGGTGCGCTACCTCTCCCCGGAGGAGCAAGAGGAGCTACTCATGCAGCTCCTGGCGGCCCGGGACATCGCTGGAGTGCCCTCTCTGGATACCCCCATCCTGGAGGAGGCGTCAAAAGACGCTCACGTCTCAGAAGGCCAGGAGGAGCAGAGTGAGGATTTTCAGGGGCGCAGCGGGTAACCAGTATGCTCCTGCCGCTTAGTGCTAACAGGTTCGCATGTTTGTTGGTAGAAGAAGTCAATACAGTCTCTGCCGATAGCTCTCTGACCGTAAGCACTACCCCCGTCATACCCAACAAACTCCCTCAGCCCTATCTGACGCCTGCCCGAACACGCCTCTCAGCCTGGGAGCACCGCCTCCCCCGTCGCTACGTAATTGCCTCCACTCCGTCGCCTAACTCGCTCCGAATGAACGTGGAAATCGAGACAACCGACACGCAACAGACCCGGAGCGTGTCGGCCCTCCTAGACTCCGGAGCCACCGGACTCTTCGTGGACACCAGCTACGTAGAACGGCATCAGCTCACCACTCGACCCCTGCTTGCCCCGATCCCGGTATACAATGTTGACGGTACCTGCAACGAAGCGGGGTCTATCAAGTCCGTGGTGGACCTGGTTCTTCGCTACTGGTCCCATGCGGAGCGCACTACCTTTGCCGTCACAGGCATCGGTAAACAGGACATGATACTGGGATTCCCATGGCTCCGGGAGCACAACCCGGAGATTGACTGGACTACCGGGGAGGTGAGCATGAGCCGGTGCCCATGGCGCTGCGCGACCTGCGCAGAGGAAGTGAAGAAGGAGCGGTGCACGAACGTGCAGCTATCAGGGCATGCCGCGTAGGTCACCTCCCCTTAGCTGATCTTGACCTGCTGGATCCCCCGCCTCTGGCGTTCCCTCGTAGGGAGGCCCTCTACGAGGACGACAGGCACAACAGGGGAAACCCCAGTCAGGAAGAGGGACGCGAAGGAGAGTTCCTACCCGCACAGGATCCGGAGCTTCCAGACGAAGCCATCGAGGTAGGAGACCACATCTACGCCACCATGCTACAACCTCCACCAGTGGCGGAGGAGATCTGGGCCAGCCAAACCACCTCTCAACGGCTGGCCCAGGCCTTTGCAGCCAACGCCCCGCCCTGGGCGTTCCGGGATGTGGTCCCCAACCATTTGCACGACTTTGAGGACGTTTTTTCTAAGGCCTTGTTTGACTCTCTCCCAGAGCACAAGCAGTGGGACCACGCCATCAAGCTCCTGCCGGACTCAAAGCCGGCCAACTGCAAGGTTTATCCGCTCGCACCCAAGGAGCAGGATGAGCTTGACACGTTCCTCCGGGAGAATCTGGAGTCCGGACAAATCCGCCCCTCGAAGTCTCCGATGGCCTCTCCAGTGTTTTTCATCAAGAAGAAGGATGGCTCCCTCCGGTTGGTCCAAGACTATTGAGTACTCAACGCGATGACCGTCAAGAACCGCTACCCACTCTCTCTCATCTCGGAACTGATCAACAACCTCCGGGGTGCGCGCTACTTCACAAAGTTGGACGTCTGGTGGGGCTACAACAACGTGCGCATCCAGGAGGGAGATGAGTGGAAGGCCGCGTTCTGGACCAATCGCGGGCTATTCGAACCTCTAGTGATGTTCTTTGGACTCACCAACAGCCCTGCCACCTTCCAGACCATGATGAACGACATTTTCCGGGACCTGATTGCGGACGGAGTAGTCTGTGTGTATCTCGACGACATCCTCATCTATACCAAGACGCTAGAGGAGCATCGTCGGATCACACAGATCGTCCTGAACCGTCTCTGCCAGCACCAGTTGTACCTCAAGCCGGAGAAATGCAAGTTTGAGCAGACATGCATCGAGTATCTCAGACTTATCATCTCTCATGGCATGGCGGAGATGGACCTGGTGAAGGTGGCTGGTGTGATGCAGTGGCCGGAGCCCCAGAGCAAAAAGGAAGTACAAGCCTTCCTGGGGTTCACGAACTTCTACCGGCGCTTCATCCAGGACTTCTCCCACCATGCACGTCCCCTCTTTGACCTCACCAGGAAGGACGTCGCTTGGACCTGGGGCGATGCAGAGCAGCGGGCCTTCAACGCCCTCAAGTCTGCCGTCACGTCCAAGCCTGTCCTACTCTTCCCGGACGACAACCGACCCTTCCACGTCAAGGCCGATAGTTCCGACTTCGCAACCGGTGCAGTCCTATCCCAGCAGTCCCTGGAGGATGGTAAGTGGCACCCCGTTGCCTTCTACTCCAAGAGCCTCAATGCCATGGAACGAAATTACGAAATCCACGACAAGGAGATGCTCGCGATCATCCGGTCGCTGGAGGAGTGGCGCCACTTCCTCGAGGGGGCCCGCCACAAGTTCGAAGTCTGGACAGACCACAAAAACCTGGAACACTTCCGGACGGCCAAGAAGCTGAACCATCGCCAGGCCCGGTGGTCCTTGTACCTCGCCAACTTTGACTTCACGCTGCACCACAAGCCAGGCCGGAGCATGGGGAGGCCCGACGCCCTCTCCAGGCACGTGGACCACAGCTCCGGTGCAGGGGATAACGATAACATCACCCTCCTCCGCCCGGAGCTGTTTGCCATTCGTGCTTTGGAAGGGGTAGCCGTACAGGGAGACGAGGTCAACATTCTCCAAGACATACATTGGAGAAACCAGGAAGGTCTACAGGAAGACTCGGCTGCCAAAGCCGCCCTAGCGCTACATTCGGGGCGCCCCTCTGGTACAAAGTCGGTACGCACGGATGAGTGGGGCCTGCAGGATGGCCTCCTCACCTTCCGTGGGCGGATATATGTGCCCAATGACCCGGAGCTCCGCCGGCGCATTGTCGAGCAGCACCATGACTCCCGTGTCATGGAGCACCCCGGTAGGTGGAAAACGCTGGAGCTGGTCTCGCAGAACTACTGGTGGCCGCAGATGTCCCGCTACATCGGCTCCTACACCAGCACCTGCGACCTCTGCCTCCGGACAAAACCACACCGGTGCCCTCCAACAGGTCATCTGCATTCCCTCCCTACACCTGCGGCACGCTGGAGTGTGGCCTCCATCGACTTTATCGTGGAGCTTCCAGACGCGCATGGATACGACGCAGTGATGGTCGTGGTCAACCTGTATGGAAAGCGAGCTCACTTCATTCCAACACACACAACCTGCTCCGCAATGGGCGCGGCCAACCTGTACCGGAAGAACGTCTGGAAGCTCCACGGCCTCTCCGATGCCTACGTCTCCGACCAGGGCTCCCAGTTCGTGGCGGACTTCACCCGGGAGCTCTATCGTCTCCTGCATGTCAAGCTCCACACTTCCACCGCCTACCACCCGCAGTCCGACGGCCAGACTGAACGTGTTAACCAGGAACTGGAACAGTACCTCTGGCTCTTCTGCAACGAGCGTCAGGACAACTGGGATGAGCTCCTCCCAGAGGCCGAGTTCCAGTACAATAACCGCGTCCATGCCTCCACGCAGCACTCCCCGTTCTTCCTGGACACCGGCAGACACCCCCAGATGGGCTTCGAACCGCATACATGGCAGTCGGAAAACGAGTCGGTCAACAAGTTTGTTGACCGTATGTGGAAGGCACAGGAGGAGGCAGAAGCGGCCCTGGCCAAGGCCAAGGACAACATGGCCTACTATTACGACCGAGGACGCTCACCGACCCCTCAGTACAAGCCCGGAGACCGAGTCTACTTGGATGCCTCTGACATTGCAACCACTAGGCCATCCCAAAAGCTCTCACACCGACAACTGGGGCCGTATGTAGTCGAGCATCAGGTAGGACCGCTGGCCTACAGGCTCCGGCTACCCACCAGCATGCGGCGCCTACACCTGGTCTTCAATGTGGTTAAGCTTTCGCCCGCCCTGGACGACCCTATCCCAGGTCGACGTGCCCCACCTCCGGTCATTGTCGATGACTGCCCGGAGTACGAAGTGGAGAAGATCCTTGACAGTCGTTTATTCCGGCACAAGCTACAATACAAGGTCAAGTGGAAGGGCTACGGTATCGAAGACATCTCCTGGGAACCCGCAGAGAACGTCCACGCACCCGCCCTGGTGAGGGACTTCCACCGTAGTCACCCCAAGGCTCCCCACACAATCCGAGGCCTCTACTCCATCTCCCCGGTTGACCGCGCAGTCCGCAACTGGTTCTACCCGGTGCGTCGAGACACCGCACCCTAAGGGGGGGGTGATGTCAGAGGACTTCCTTTTGGACTTCCTTTTGGACTTCCTTTTTTGGCCACCCCGGAGATCTCCGGAGAGACTCGCCCAGTACTGTATAGCCATTCTCATGCCTCCACCCCCACACTGATGCGCCACGCCATGGCAGAGGAATCCTTAGACTTGTTCTCCTTGGATTTTCCTCTGCCAGGTGATTAGTTATTTCCCTGTTGTATGTACTGCTCCTAATACACTTTGGATTTCCCTCTGCCAGTTGTGTGACTCAGCCGCAACCTCCGGAGGTCGCCCTTACACCAACGCTACTCATTTGTGAGGCGGTAAGTTTACCATCTACCAGAACAGTGCTTAGCAACTTTTGGGCATCATCACTGCCAACTTGTATAGAGTTCCAGAGCTGCACCCAGATCTGGAGATTGAGGGGTTGGCCAGAACATACTCGCAGGAGTACTTAAGTGGTAGGATAGGAACTTAGTCGGTAGTCTTGATATTTGCATAACCCCATCGTATTGTTGCCCAGTGTTTTGTTTTGTATCTCTCAATCTATTTTGCTTGTGTTTCATGACTCTGTCTTGTATTGTGCCCATTTCTAACTCTGTCTTGTCTTGTGTCTTGTACTTGTCTCAAATCTCTTGCCTTGTACTTCTCTCTCTCTCTCTTGCAACTCTTTCCTGGTTTAGTCCCAACTTGTGTTTCCTTTCTCCGTTACAGATTCCGACTCTTCTCTAGTCCCAGCCTTGTTTCTAGCAACACTCCAGATTCATTTATCTGTGTCTTCCTGTAAGGGCCTTACTCAATGGACTGAGCCCCTGTGGTCAGCGGAACCTGTCATAATATCAAGACTCCTCCCTTACCAATTCTCAATGGCTACGTACACCCAAACCTACTCTACAAGCTATCAGACCAACGCCTATAAGCACCTTATATACAATCCCACCTACGTCATCAGCACTCCCCACCCTCTGTACCTACCCCTAACCAATGAACCATATCTCCCTCACGTATGGGCCCAGAATCAGGACAGCGGATATGTTGGACTCTCAATTAGCCAGAACCTATCCCCACACTGGTGACTCAGCACCCAGGCAACTACAGGATCCTACTCTCAGGTACTACCTGGTGGATTATCTAATATGCTACCTCACGGATGAACCCAACTTGTCATCTCCAGAGCTGAACCTTTCACCCTGGGAGATCCTTATAGCTACCCTGCCCCTCCACCCCCTACAGAACCCCAACTCTTCCGGCAACGGCCCACGGCAGCTCCACCCGTTCAAACACCTTCATTACCCATAGCACCCCACCAAAGATTTCATGCCTACATCCAGAAACAAAACAAAATACTTTGCACCCTCCGCATCTCTCCAGAAGAGTTTGCCTGTTGGACTTGTGAACTCTTCTTCTTAGGACAGTACAAAGGCCCGGCATTCCTAGAAGAATGGGCCCACTGCCTCTTGGAGTTTCACAACCAATACGCAAAAGGTGAGATCCTAGAAATGGCTAAAATTGTTCTACAGCGGAATGCCACTCAGAGAAACAAGCTTTATGACCTTGTCAACAAAATCCACATGTCCCTCAACCCACAATGCTTTGAGGACCCCGTGGACCCAGCTCGATCCTTTCACATCCAACAAGAAGCCTCAGCACCTGCCCTGAAAGGCTCCTGCCCTGAAAGGCTCCTGTCCTGAAAGGCTCCTGCCCTAAAAGGCTCCTGTCCTGAAAGGCTCCTGCCCTGAAAGGCTCCTGAGCCCTGCGCAACTAGGACAGCCTCAATGCCGCCTCTGCCACCCTATGGTTCCTGAATCCCAAAGGAAAACTGTTTGACCAGTCCACCGCCCGCAATGTAGATCTCTCCACCTGTCTTTGTGCTCACTCTATTTCTAGCGCCTTCCAGACTTGGAGCCAGACTACTCAAGCCAACTCCTGGACGACCCAACAACCTGCAGCACCTCCAACGCTTGACGACAATGAAACTCTGTGCTATGTGGACAACTGAACCGCCCAAAGTAACTCTGCTTCCCCTCAGCGGCCCCAGGAAAACATTCCCCCTTTCTAGCATAACCAACCCCCCCATTTTGACCTACAATAGCTCCCCAACCAAGGCATGCCCCAGTCAGCCCTGCTTCCAGGAAGAAGAGGCCTAAAACTCCGCAACATGGGATGAGGACCCCTTTTCAACTTTAGCCCTTTCCAACTCCTGCACAACCCTGAAGCTTCAGGACCCCCTCCTCCTCCTCTAAGAAGACCCCCCATCCCTGTTTGGACCAGGAAACCAAGGACTCCCACCCTCGCAATGGATGCCAAGACCCCCTTTCAGAGATGGTGGACTCCTGGGAAGCTGGGGCCCCATGCTGAATGCCTTTCCACCACCCCAGGGAGAATACCACCACTACTATTTTTACAACGCTGGACCCCAACGTAACCAAAACCCCCAAGATGACATGCACAATGCCCTTGCCCATGAAGAGAAGTTGGACATCCAAAAGCCTGAGTCTTTTACTGGTCGTGACTTCCGTAAATGGTGCACTTACCTCATCCAGTGTCTCAACATGTTCCAGGCTAAACTCCTCACTTTCCCAACTTGAGAGCGCACATGTGGCCTTCACCGCATCCTACCTGCAGGAAATCACCTTCGACCACTACACCGCCCTCCTCCGGTTCAACCCCCACAGCCTGGTACTCTCTGACTGGCAAGCCTTTGTTGCAGAATTCTCAAGCAAGTTTGGAGTATTTTACACCATAGCCAAGGCCAAGGACAACCTATTCAACCTCCAGATGTGCCCCGAAGAACGTTTCAGGACCTTCATTATACGTTTCAAGAAAGAAGCTTACAAAACAGGCTGGAATTACAATGCTTTCTGGTATGCACTCCGGCGCACCCTCTCACAATGCATCAAGGACATCCTCTGCCTAGCACCCAAGCAAGCCAACTACACCAGATACAAGGCCCTTGTCATGTAGATTGATCAACGGTACTGGGAAGACTGGAGCAAGTATGGCACCAACCGGAGCCAGTGGAGCACTTCTGGAGGTCAGAACTGGCAAGGAAGTACCACCAATACTACCATTAATTGACTCACTAACACTCCCCAACCCCCTGCCGCCTCTGAAGCTCACCCCTTGTACAACCAAAACCCGCCTCCAAATAACCAACCTCCCAGCCCTTGCTCTTCTGCCCAGCTTAATGCCAACGACACTATTGAAGCACCCAAGCCACCCCCTGACAACCAGATGACTCCGGAACCCCTTGACGGCAACCCTGGGGCACCTAAAGACAAGGAAGCACTATGCGCCAATCAGTTCTGAAACTCTGGTAGGCCCTGGATCAATGTATCCAAAGATGTACAGAAGCGCCAATGGAAGGAAGGAGTGTGTATATTGTGTGGAGAACCTGGACATTTCATTGGTGAGTGTCCTAGACAGAAAACACTAGGCTGCACCATATGAACACTGGAGGAAGACAACTCGGACTTTCAGTTCTTGGAAAACAACCCCGCAATTTAGTTCTAGAAGATGCACTAAATCGTGAAGACAACTCCAGCATCTTCTCCGCCCTAGTCTCTCACCTCCACACAGCACTTGCATCATAGGACACTCACTTGGCTCACCTCCTCTCCCACTCCTTGCAATTCCTCCTCCTCTGCACTACTATTACTCCCTTTAACAAATCCGTGAACACCTTTATCAATAGTGGCACTACTGACAACTTCATTGACAAAGCCTGGGCTGCTCTTGCCCCCGGACCAGCGCAACGCCTCCTGGTCTCCATATGACTTTGACTCTTCAACAGGAACTCCTCTTCTGCTGGCAACATCACTCACTTTGTTCAACTCACCATCACCTTTGCCAATGGCCAGCAGCAAGAACTCCAGCTCCTGGTTACCAAACTCCACATGTCCGCACCTCTGATTCTGGGGCTCCCATGGCTTTGCAGCACAAATCCCCGAATCAACTGGCAGGACCTCACTCTCCACCCTAATTGCGGTAGCACTCCCAAGAAGGCCCCCATGTTGTTTGACATCTCTGTAATCCCTCACCTCCTGAAGGCCTCAACCACCCCTAGAGCAGAAGCCCCAACACTGGAGCAACTCACTTCTCATTGACAGCAAGGCCACTGAAACATTCATTAGTGATTGGTGCGCCGGGGCGAAGGATGTGGAGTGCGAGCAAGGAGCAAGCACCAGGAGCGAGTAAGTGGACAAAGGGGTTCCAAGACAATCAGTGGAGCTGCGGATGTGCCGGCAGCTGTGTCACAGGAATGGTGCAAAGAATGATTGCACGGACAAGGTTTTAAGGTTGAATAGTTGTGGAGCTGGGCCGATTAGGCTGAAGGCCGGGGAAACCAAGAGACTGATGAGAAGAAATGGAAGAAAACTGAGTGGACAGAGTTGGAAAAAGACAAATAGATTGAGGAAGAGATAGTGAAGACAAGTAGAGACAAGTACAAAACAATGGAGATAGAGACAAGTACAAGACAAATATACGAGACTAGAGCAATATGAGAGAAACCAAGAAGTGTAGGCAATATCAAGACTACTATACTAGGTTCTACGGTGGGGCTTATATACTGACTACATGTTGAGTAAGGTCCCGGGGTCTTGGCCCTGAGTCTGAGGCCTATTCCCAGGGCTCTGGTGGTGTCCCAGGGCACATAGGAAGACAAAGGGAGACCCACGGGTATTGGGTGGTAGTAGCACCACTGCTTGGGGAGTCGCAGTAGCGCTGCACAAGGGAGGACATGGCACGATGAGAGGACATGGCAAGACATGATGCGGAAGCTGATGTGTTGCAATGCATGATGCATGGCATGATGCGTCAGATGGTGCATGGCTATGCATGATGCTTTGAATGATGCCTGATGATGCCTGATGCGTCAGATGATGCATGGATTGCCATGCTGTTGCGCTGGGGATTGCCGGAGATTGTCAGTGATATCTGGGAGAAGTGCCAGGGTTGGCCGAGGTATGATGTGATGGCCGCATTGGGTGATCGTGGAGTTTGTTCCGAGTTGAGGGTCATGTGAATGGTTTGCTGGGGAGTGTATAGAGTGGCCCAGGCCCAGAGCTTAGTCCCGGGGGTGAGTCGTGACACCGCTGCCATATCCCTCAAGTTGCAGCCCTACAACAACAACGCTTCTACCCCAGACAACTCTCGGAGCACCAACACCTCCTGTGCAACACCCAGAAGTGCCCCCTCTTTTCCCCCAAACATCTCCTGCAACAAATACAAGAGACCAAATTACCCTGACCAGAACCAGTGGAAGCCCGCCCCACCCCCTCTGGAGAACGTGGATTTGACCCTCATTGACCCCAGCACCCTTGACATCAAAATCATTGGCGCCATCCCCTTTGCATGCATACTTTAGGAAGGTGCTCAAGCGTACCAACTCCACATCATGCCCACCCTTCTGAAGGAACATCTAAGGGCCAAAGCCAACCTGCCAACCCCTAGGAGACATGCTCAGAGAAGGACATACTACGTGAAGTAATTCTTCTTGAATATCATGAGTTTGCTGACATGTTCTCCAAGGACAGCGCTCAAGAACTCCCTCCCCACCAGTCCTATGACCACAAAATCAATCTTGAAGAAGGCATCAACTGGCCCTGGGAGCCCCTTTGCTAACCCTCCAACAAACTCTAGAACCCTCGGGACTAGTAGCCCACAGACGGCAATAATGGGCCCAATGTAAGGGCGACCTCCGGAGGTTGCAGCTAAGTCACACAACTGGCAGAGGGAAATCCGAAGTGTATTAGAGACAGTACATATTACAAGGAAGTAACTAATCACCTGGCAGAGGGAAATCCGAAGAGAACAAGTCTAAGGATTCCTCTGCCACGGCGTGGCGCATCAGTGCGGGGGCGGGGGCGTGAGAACGACTGTACAACATCTCGGAGAAGTCCGACGACTGCAAGGGAGCGTCCCGGAGACCTCCGGGATGGCCCGAAAAGGAAATGGCTAGAAAAGGAAGTCCAGAGATTCCCAGAGATCTCTGGGATGGCCGGAAAAGGAAGTCCCCTGACATCACCCCCCCCTTAGAGTGCGGCGTCTTGACGCACCAGGTAGAACAAGTTGCGGACCGTGCGGTCTACCGGGGAGACGGGGTAGATGCCCTGGATTGTGCGGGGAGCCTCAGGGTGACTACGGTGGAAGTCCTTCACCAGAGCGGGCGCATGGACATTTTCAGCGGGTTCCCAGGAGATGTCTTCGATACCGTAGCCCTTCCACTTGACCTTGTATTGCAGCTTGTGCCGGAATAGACAGCTGTCGAGGATCTTCTCCACTTCGTACTCTGGGCGGTTGTTGACAATGACCGGAGGTGGCGGAGGCGAAGCACGTCGACCTGGAATAGGGTCGTCGGGGGCAGGCGAAAGCTTGACCACGTTGAAGACCGGATGGAGGCGCCGCATGCTGGTGGGCAGCCGGAGTCTGTAGGCCAACGGTCCTACCTGGCGCTCAACCACATATGGCCCCAGTTGTCGGTGTGAGAGCTTTTGGGATGGCCTAGTGGTCGCGATGTCGGAGGCATCCAGGTAGACTTGGTCTCCGGGCTTGTACTGGGGGGTCGGCAAGCGTCCTCAGTCGTAATAGCGGGCCATGTCGTCCTTGGCCTTGGTCAGGGCTGCCTCCGCCTCCTCCTGTGCCTTTCGCATATGGTCAACAAACTCATTGACCGTCTCGTTCTCCGATCGTCGTGCATGCGGTTTGAAGCCCATCCGGGGGTGCCTGCCAGTGTCCAAAAAGAACGAGGAGTGCTGCATAGAGGCATGGACGCGGTTATTGTACTGGAACTCGGCCTCCAGGAGGAGTTCGTCCCAGTCGTCCTGCCGCTCGTTGCAGAAGAGCCGGAGGTACTGTTCCAGTTCCTGGTTGACGCATTTGGTCTGGCCGTTGGACTGCGGGTAGTAGGCGGTGGAAGTGTGGAGCTTGACGTGCAGGAGACGATAGAGCTCCCGGGTGAAGTCTGCCACAAACTGGGGGCCCCGGTCGGAGATGTAGGCATCGGAGAGGCCGTGGAGCTTCCAGACGTTCTTCCGGTACAGGTTGGCTGCGCCCATTGCTGAGCAGGTCGTGTGCGTTAGAATGAAGTGAGCTCGCTTTCCATACAGGTCGACCACAACCATCACTGCATCGTATCCATGCGCGTCCGGAAGTTCCACGATGAAATCAACGGAGGCCACACTCCAGCGCGCCGCAGGTGTAGGGAGGGATTGCAGATGGCCTGTCGGGGGGCGCCGGTGTGGTTTTGTCCGGAGGCAGAGGTCGCAGGTGCTGGTGTAGGAGCCGATGTAGCGGGACATCTGGGGCCACCAGTAGTTCCACGAGACGAGCTCCAGCGTCTTCCACCTACCAGGGTGCCCCGCAACATGGGAGTCGTGGTGCTGCTCAACAATGCGCCGACGGAGCTCCAGGTTGTTGGGCACATATATCCGCCCGCAGAAGGTAAGGAGGCCGTCCTGCAGGCCCCACTCGTCCGTGCATACCGACTTTGTACCGGAGGGGTGCCCCAGATGTAGTGCTAGCGTGGCCTTGGCAACCGAGTCTTCCTGTAGACCTTCCTGGTTTCCCCGACGTATGTCCCAGAGAATGTT
>QLOM01002134.1:0-17203 GCA_003313785.1 Termitomyces sp. MG148 | reverse complement strand
TCCGGAGGTCGCCCTTACACAAGCGCTGGGAAGTACGTACTACGACATAATCTGTCTATCAGTTATTTATTTAAAGTTTAATGTCCGATCGGATTATTCCGGCTATTACGTGAGCTTGTTATCCTCAACATCTTCACCCTAGCAAACTTCAGGGTCAAAGCAAATGAAGAGGGAGGGAGGAGAATAGCAGACATGGTCTGCAAAGCAATCAAAGGAAGTCCAAAGCTTCTTGACTTCTTTAAACAGCACTTTCTCAGTGATGAAAACGACTTTGAGGCAATAGAACCAGCAGAAATGCTCTTCCACTATGCAGACATGGTCACAGCCACACACCTGGTAATAGCACAACCCAAAAACGCTGGAGCCGAAGTCCTATGGAACATATGCATCCCACCGGTGTCACAGGATATAGCTATACAGGGCAAATGGATAGCCCTGCTCAAAGGGATAAGATACTATATTCTGTACATGTTAGTAGGCACAATCCGCACGTTCAAGTGTGCTAGGTGCAAGAGCATAGACCACCCTACAGGCCTATGCCCCTTCCCCAAGATTCCGGGGTGGCTGGGTACGAAAGATGACATCCCCCAATAAAACTCAGAGGAACAGAGGACAATCCAAGGGGGGATGAGTAACCGCAGAAACATCTTCAGGGGTCAAGGGAGAGGTAGAATGTAACTACAAAAGAGAATAACTTGCAAAAGATAGAGACCAATAGTATCACAAATCAAGTAAAGTAAAAGTCTAATAAACTGCGCCCGACAAACCAAAGTTAACTAAGAAAAGTAGAATATTAACTACCACCGGATAGGAAGAGGCCCCAGCCTTAGAAAATCCAATGGACAAAGAAGTCCAACAGGGTGGAAGGATGACAGCATACCCAGTGAGCCCCGTCCGAAGCAACTATAGCCCAAATACACTGTTCAAACAGGAAAGCTACGGATATGGGAGATCCCTCCGAGATAGAGGTAGTGACAAGCCCAAGGGCAGTCACCAACAAGCGCTGACCTATTTAGGTCCCCCGAGGCGCGTCTATTCAGACAAAGTCATTCTACGCCCCCACCAAAACTGGGAGAGAGATGAGGGGTCAGTAAATGACAGCAAGGCCGTGGAAAGTAGGACTTAACATGGCAGTTATGACCTACGGGCCAGAAAGCCCACCAGTCCCTCAGCCAATGATCGTAAGCAGAGGGTCAAGAGCAATTGCGAACCCAATACATGCCCCGGGGAGTGATAGGACTACTGCCCCTGAACCAAACATTCCTAGGGTAGGGAGGGATCCAAGTGATGATGGGCTGGCAAGTCAGAGTAGAACCTACCCAAAAGACTCCAACGGAGCTCTCTCTCACTATGCTGGAACAAGTAATCAGACACCAATCAACGAGTATATGACTGGTGGAGAGAGAGCGGAGAACCAAAGGGGGACCCTATCACCAGAAAGGGACATCGAGGAAGGAAGCACATTTGAAGGAGCAGAAGAGACAGCCCAGGACGAAAACATGGAGGAAATGACCAAAGACTCAGAAAGGGGACAAACTCGAATCAGAGTCGACCTGGTAGAACAACAAAGGAGAATACGTAAGAACACAAGAGCAAACATAAAAATAGGCACATTGAATATTCAGGGATGTGGAGCAACAACAATATACAATGCTAATCATAAATGGAATACAATGAGTAGACTGATAAAAATGCATAGGCTGAGTATAATCGCCCTGCAAGAGACACACCTAGATGACGAACAAATAGAAGAACTAAACAATACTCTCAGAGACGTCGCAATCTATGGCTCAACAGACCCAGACCAACCAAATGCAAAAGGAGTAGCATTTGCAGTCAATAAGAATCTCACAAACTGGAAGGAAATAAAATCAGACGTCATAGTTCCAGGCAAAGCCATACAAATCAGTATACCTTGGCATGCAAACAAAATATTGAGCATCCTAAACGTATACGTGCCAAATAACCCAAGAGAAAACGGAGAATTCTGGACAGTTCTAAGAGGAAAATGAGCAGAAACAAACTCACAGCTTGCCTTTCCTGACATAGTCTTAGGAGATCTCAACGTAGTGGAAGACACGTTGGATAGACTACCAAGCCATAGGGATAACAAGGTAGCAACTGCTCCGCTAGCAAACTTAATGTCCAACTTCTACCTAATAGACGGGTGGAGAGAGGCACACCCAAAACAAAAGGATTATACGTACACACAAAAAGCAACGGGATCAGCATCTAGAATTGATAGGATATATACAACACAAAGAATAAGTGACAATGCAAGTTCATGGGAAATAACAGAGGTACCAATACCCACCGACCATAAGATGACAACGGTACACATAGAAAACTATAAAGACCCCTTCATAGGAAAGGGGAGATGGCCATGGCCTCTATACCTGCTCAGCGACAAGAAATTGATAAAAGACATAGAAAAACTAACAGAAGCAGCCCAGAAGAAGATGGAGGACCAAAGGGGATTTGCAGAACTTGGAGCAAGGAACGCAGAAGAACCATCAGGAATACAAACAACATGGCAAACCCTAAAAGAAGACATAATCAAAATAGCAAAAGAAAGATCGAAGAAAGTGATAGCGCCCCTGGATAAGAGAATAGATGAGCTAAAAGTGGCAGTTAAACTAGTAATGAACGACAAAATGTTAAGTGAGGAAGAAAGGAAAATAACAGCAGGAATTCTAGGAGAGGAACTCAAACTCAAACTAATACAAAAAAACAACAGGGGTGAAGAACTCACGAGAGCAAATGTCCATATTTACACCGAAACAATATGCTGGCAGTGGTCGTCACAGAATAAAGAAAGTAAGCCTAGAGATATAATAAGAAGACTGAGTGCATTAGATAACGAAACGGAAGAGAACAAAAATAACAGACCCTATGTTACGGAGACAAGGGAAATGGCTGAACTAGCAAGACGATACCATGAAAACCTCCAACGGTCAGACATAACATGCGAGAACGAGCAGAATAAGAGAGCAATCGAAAAGGCCCTGGAAACAGTAGAAGTAAAAATATCCCAACCCCAGAAAGCTAAGCTGGTGAAAAGACTTACTGAAGACAAAATAAACAAAGCACTAATGTCCCAACCAAACAAGAGGAGCCCAGGAGTAGACAGTATCCCAGTGGAACTGTATAAGATCCTAAGGCAACGAAGCATCCAGAGGAAAAAGACAGGAGAAAAAGGAACCGACATGACTAAGATGCTAAGAATAGTATTTGAGGACATTGAAAAAAACGGAATAGACAAAAAGTCAGACTTCACGAAGGGGTGGATGTGCCCACTATACAAAAAGAATAACAGGGTGAACATAGCAAACTATAGGCCGATAACTATACTCAACACAGACTACAAAGTCCTAACAAGGGCGCTACAAAATAAACTAGCGGAAGTGACCCCCGGTATCATTCATAGTAACCAGGCAGGCTTCATAAAAGGACGAAGTATATTTAACCAAGTCAAGACAGTAAAACTGATGATAGATTATGCGGAGGAAGTAGGAGAAGAAGGGGTAATAGTTGCACTCGACCAAGAAAAAGCTTATGACAAGATAAGACACGAATATCTATGGAAAACCCTAGAAAAATACAACATCCCACAAAACTTTATAAAAACAGTCAAAACGCTGTATAGATCGGCGGAAACGGTGGTAATGATAAACAGGGTAGGAAGCAAACCATATAGGGTTACGAGAGGTGTGCGGCAAGGCGACTCACTGTCCTGTCTACTATTCAACATAGCGATAGAACCACTGGCCACGGCCCTACGGAAATCAGACATAAAAGGCTTTAAGATAGACAGAATGCACAAGAAGCTAGTAACCCTACTGTTTGTGGACGATACTACGGTGTTCCTGTCCAAAGAAGATGGCTTTGATGAACTAGAAGAAGTACTGGATAAATAGTGTAAAGCATCAGGCGCAAAGTTTAACATAGAAAAGACTGAGATAATACCAGTAGGACCGATAACCTACAGAAAGAGGGTGAGAGATAAGAGACGAGTTCACCCAGAAGACGTGGGGAATGAGATACCCGAAAGAATAAATATAGCAAAAGAAGGAGAACTAATAAGGATCCTAGGATGCTGGGTAGGGAACAGAATAGACCAAGGCAATCCATGGGGTCCAACGTTGACAAAAGTGGAAGAAACTCTGAAACTATGGGGAAAATCTAACCCCTCAATGAAAAGACACCGCCATATAATAAACATGTTCATCGGAGGAATGACATTCTACCTGACAAAGGTTCAAGGCATGCCTGAGGAAGTTATATCTAGACTAGAAAAAACGATAAGGAACTACATGTGAAATGACTCAAAGCCAATGGTTAAAATAGATACCCTATACGAACCAATTGAAGCAGGAGGAAGAAAGCTCCTAGACATCCGAAGTAGAAATGAGGCCATCCACTTAACCTGGCTTAGATACTATATGAGACTAGGGGACAGCAGACCAACATGGGCGTACATCGCGGATGTACTGATCAGATGCAATGCAAGAGCCTCAGACAAAATTGAAGACGAAATAGATGGAGTAAACCAATTTCTCCAAAAATGGAAGGCTAAGACAAAAAGCACATCGACACTACCCAAAGACATACGGAGAATGCTAGAAGCAGGGAAACGCAATAGAGTGAAGATTTGGGAAAAGAACCTCTTGGACAAGGCCAAGATGGAAATGCCGATGTGGCATCACCCGGGCTTTAAAACAAATGAAAAACAAGAAGACAATACAGGAAAAGCGAAGCACCTCAGGAAGCTCCATAGGATATCAACAGTTGGCGATGCCTGCCAAATGGTATTGAGACTGTTCTGTGGAGACCACGCAAGGAACAACTACTGCTCATGCATAAGCTGTGCAGAAGACAAACTAAAAGGCTGTACTACACCTGACTCATGTACAGTTTTTGCCGGTAAACAAATACTAAAACTTAAGGACAACTGGAGGCCAGGAGTAGCACCAAAGGGTACTGAGAGAAATATCAAACCAACTGAACCCGAGGTGACGAGATATCAAAGTAGGACCATAGTAGAAAAAATAAAGGATGCGGTCAGAGTATTTATGGAAGAAGGCACAGATAGCCCACACACCGAGGATGCCCAGAACCTACCAACAGGCCCCCAGAACCTAACAATTGTCTACACAGACGGATCGTGTAAGAGAAATGGGGAGGAGGATGCTGAGGCAGGGAGCGGAGTATGGTTTGGAAAGAATGACAAAAGAAATGCCGCGAAAAGAGTACCTGGAATGACACAATCAAACCAAACAGGAGAGTTGTATGCAATAGAACACGCAGCGTCCATAACGAGAGACGGAATACTCCATATAAGGAGTGATTCAAGATACACAATAGATAGCCTCACAAAATATATAAATAGATGGGATAACAAAGGATGGCTGGGAGTAAGAAATGGCCCCAGAATAAGATACGCCAGAGACAAAATAGAAAACAGATCGGGTACCACATGGTTTGAATGAGTGAAAGCCCATAACGGAGAAGAAGGAAACGAGGAAGTAGATAAGCTAGCAAAAAAAGGAACAGAGCTCCAGAGAATATCACAACCTGACAATGCATATGGGGCGGGGAGATGGAAATACGGAGCCAAACTAAGTACAAGCACCCAATCCCTCCTATACTGCGGTGTCCGACAGAGAAGGTCAAGTCAACTGACAGAGAGACGGAAAACAAAAGAAACACTAGATAAAATTAAGGTGGAGATAAAAACATCTACCGGGATAAACATCACAGACGAAAGGATATGGCGATCAATTCATCAGACGGACTTTACAAGGACAGTAAGGGAATTCCTGTGGAAAAACATACACAACATATACAGGGTTGGAAACTACTGGAGAAATATACCAGGATACGAGGAAAGAGCTACATGCTCAGAATGCAACTGCAAAAACTCGATGGAACATATATTAATTCAGTGCAAAGCCCTAGGACAGAACGAGATCTGGGAAGCAGTAAGAAGTTGGTGGACAACAACAGGACAACAGTGGAATAAACCGAACCTTGGAGGAATTCTGGGGAGCGGTGCTATCACCTTTAAAAACCAACACAGAAAAATAGAAAGAGGCAAATCCAGATTCTATAAGATACTCGTAACTGAAGCAGCGACAACAATCTGGGCGGAGAGATGCGACAGAGTCATAAAAAATGAGGAAAGACAGGGTACAATCCTGACAGCAAGAACATTAGTAAATCACCTGAAGAGACAGTTAGAACAATGACTCACCCTCGACCGACTCATGGTGAGGAACAAGGACCACGCAAAGAAACACATAACCCAAGGCCTAGTGAGAGGGACATGAGAAACCCTGCTGATAGACGGAGGCAACTTGCTGCGTGACTGGCCATGGCAAACTGAGGTTTTAGTGGGTATACGTGATTCAACATTTCCAAGGGAAGACCATCTCTCCGATGGATGAACACGGAGCCCCACACTACTCCACACCAGGAGTGTGCGTAATGCATTTCCTCAGGGTGGACGCCGATTTAGACAGAATCCCACAATTCTGCACACCAGCGGGCAGGATGAACTAACCCCAAAAGGGCAGAGTTGTTAGTTGCTAAATGCTACTGATTAAGTAACGCTCCTCCAAAAAAAAAAAAAAAAAAAAAGAACTCTTCTATTACACGCAGGCAAATATGACGACTTGGGCTGGCTAGGAGTAAAGAATGGCCCGAGACTGAAGTTAGCTAGAGACACAATTGAGGCAAGAAAAGGCCCCACGTGGTTTGAGTGGGTAAAAGGTCACAGTGGCATTGAAGGGAATAAAGGAGCGGACGAGCTCACGAGGAAAGGAGCCGACCTAGATTTACTGACCCAGCCTGATGATGCCTTCGGGGCAAACAGATGGGTCTATGGCGTCAAGCTATCCACAGCGTCTCAATCACTGCTTTACAAAGGTGTCTGAGTACACACCTCGCATAAAGGATCAGAACGACGAATGACCAAGGAGAATCTATGCCGTATCAGAGAGGCTGTTAAAAAAGAAATGGGGGATGACCTAACAAAGGAAAGTATCTGGCTCTCAATCCACCGGAAAGACTTCACTCGGTCGGTCAAAGAGTTCCTGTAGAAGAGCATCCATGGCATATACTGGGTAGGGAACTACTGGAAGAATATCCCTGGCTACAAGGCCAGGGCACAATGCACAAAATGTCAGAGCAAAGACTCAATGGAGCACATCCTGACAGAATGTGAAGCCCTGGGCCAGGAGGTGGTGTGGAATATGGTGGGTGAATACTGGAAAATGAGGGGGAGAGCATGGTTGAAGCCCAACCTAGGCGACATACTGGGATGCGGAGCAGCGACAAAGAAATCAAGGGATGAGAAACCCAGCAGGAGTGACTCAAGGCTCCACCGATTGCTAACAACGGAAGCAGCAACAGTGATCTGGGCCATGAGGTGCAAAAGAGTAGTCGGAGACAACAATGAAGGCCCCTAACTAACAAAAGAGACAATCAAAAGGACTTTTATGAAAAGACTGAATGCGCAAATATCATTAAACCGTACTCTATCGAGAAACACTGGGGACAAAAGGAACGACCTAGGCCAGAAACTAGTGATAAAAATGTGGAAAGGCCTGCTAAAAGATGAGGGTGATTTGCTGAGGGACTGGCCCAAGCAAACTGAGGTTTTACTGGGTATATGGATCCCAGATGGGTAACGAAGTCCCACACTACTCCACACCGGGAGTGTGCATAAAGCATTTCCTCAGGGTGGACACCCTACAAGTAGACGAGTATCTACACAATAGCGGGCATGATAGACTAACCCCATAGGGTCCAGTTGTTAGCCATTGATTGCTACCTGAAATGGTAATGCTCCTCCAAGAAAAAAAAAAAAAAAAAAAAAAAAAAAAAAAAAAAGAACTCTTCTAATTTCAGAGATTACATGAGCCATAATTCATAATACCTCACTTCCCTCCAGACAATCCTCGATGACTGGTGTATGTTGGGATGTGACAGTGTGATGGGGTACCATGCACCATTGTCAAAGGCCAAGAGGGCCACCACCAGCTGCTTTGTCCAATATTCACTATAAGAACAAGACCAACTCATGAGTACCCTCAGTTTGGTTTATACACCACTGAGGGTACATCAACAAATATTCATACACACATGGGCTCATACTTACATTGTACCTAGACTATTCACTTATGGTGTACAATTCTAGGTACAGAATAGAGTTTGGTTTATACACCACTGAGGACTATTCACTTACGGTGTACAATTCTAGGTTTAGATGACAGTCTAGACCCACTGCTTATATCGTTCTAACAGGTTATGGGCCTTACCAAGTGGACTAAACACAAAGTACTGCCACTCGTTAGAACTCTTTGTCTCTGCACCGGTGCCAATCGCACCAGATACTTCCTTTTTTGGAGCTGCCTCCAAATATTGCTTATCCCCTTGCCGGATAATCTCTGCCTGCTTTGTCTTCCCAATTCAGACAATTACATTTCTCTTGTTTTGGAGAATGACAATAACACTGTCGAGCCCACAACCCTACTCCTCGAAGAACTCCCACACCCCATGACAGAATCTACGACTCTTTCCATCCTTGCAATTTCCGTCTGTGGCGTGGACTGGAAATCCGATAAGTTTAATTGCAACTCCTCTACTTCTATCTGAGGGGAACAACATGGATATGCTCAACGAGATCCTCGAAGACTGGTGTATAGCATCAAGAGCAAAATTCAATATCACAAAGACAGAAATCTTACCTATAGGCACGAAACCTTTTAGACTCAAAGTTCTAAAAGAAAGGAGAATGAACAAAAGGAACAGCAGAATCCCAGAAAACATACATATGGTAGAAGAAGGATCATCAATCTGGATATTAGGGGCATGGTTTGGGAATGAAGCTGACCTGAGTGCACCATGGACAAATGTACTGGCTAAAATAGACAGAAGTCTAAATAACTGGGAGAAAAGCCATCCTACAATGGAAAGAAGGAAACATATAATACAAATGGTAATCGCAGGAATGACGCAATACTTAACTCAAGTCCAAGGCATGCCCCCTCTTATCAAAAAACTGCTAGTAAGGAGATCGATAAAGTATATGTGGGCAAATAAGAAGTCCCAAGTCAATGCTGACACAATGTTCAGACCAATAAGTGAAGGGGGAAGAGCCCTAGTAGACATTAAGACAAGGAACAAAGCCATTGATGTAATGTGGCTCAAATCATACCTTAGACTAGGTAGTGAGAGACCGGACTGGGCGTTTGTTGTGGACGCAATAATGGCCAGAAACGTACCAAAAACTGAAGAAAATGTAGATGACCGGATTAAGGTGTCCTCCTTCCTCCAATCATGGAAAACAAGGGTATCTCCACAAAAGAATGTTTGCCCAGACATTGTAAGTCTAATACACATGGCAAATAAACACAATATACGCCCTGAAGGAATTGCATTCACCAGAGACATAATGGGAAAACTACCAATATGGTTCTACTTCGCGGCAGACAAGAAGCTCAGAAGACTCAACAAGGGTAAAACCGTGGAATGCCTAATATCCAAATACAAAATCAAATTAGTGGGCAAAGCAGAAGTCCTCTCAACTCGGTTGAACACACATACTCACAGAGAGTCAGACAAATGCAAATGTAGAGGTTGCATGGAAATAAAAAACAAAGTAGGATGCCTACACCCTCACGCCTGCGTAAAAAGAGCTAAATTAATGCTCAACATGCTCCCAAGCAAATGGAACCCCCTGGAAATTCAACCATACGATGACGTTGGAAATATAAGGGTGGCCCAAGAATCCACAGGAGACGGAGAGGAAAGAATCTTTGACACAAGCAAGAGCACAGTCAAAGACATAAAAGATATCTTCAGGATATTTACTACCAGACCCAGATACGACAAAGTGTACATACCTAGAGAAGTTATGAACCAATGCCCACTTGTAGCCTTTGGGGCAAGTGAGAAAACAGGCCCTTCGACTCTGAGGGCTGGAATCATCTTTAAGGGGAGGGATGACCTGAACCAGAAAGAAATGTGGATGAGTCCTGAAGAGATCACAGGCAATGGAAAATACCTACTGCCTATTCTGATAACATCCCTAAAAAGCGGCATAAGTACAGATCTCACAATAAATATAAGATCAAAGGAAACCATCAAAACACTAACAGACAACCTATCCAAAAGAGAAGATGTGGGTTTCTGGGAGACTAGAAATGCAGGATTACTGAGAACCACAATTGGGAGATTAAGAATGCACTCAGCTAGAGTCAGCCTAAGAGATACCTCGTACACAACCCTGACAGAGTTTGAGGAAGAAGCCCAAGCTCTCCCTTGGGACACAAGTGACCCCACTCGCCCCTTCGTTCTGCTTCCAATTCCTCTAGAACTCCACATAATAGGTGCCAAACTATCAAAATCCACCCAAGCGTTGGCATACAAATGGATCAAAGCAAAGTCCACACCTCAGAAAAGACCTAGAACTATAAAAATGATTGAAAGTATTAAGAAGGCCATAAAGAATGCAAGAGGAGCCCCACCAAGCGAAAAACAAATCTGGAAAAGTCTAAGAAACAAGACTTTCTCCAGACAGACCAGAGTTTTTCTGTGGAAAACCACACACGATGCTTACAAGGTTGGATCCTACTAGAACTGCCCAAATATGAAACCCGATCTTAAAGCGAGAGCTAGCTGCTCACATGATGGAGAAGAAGACTCCTTAGACCACATCTTATCAAAGTGCAAATGTCCCAGGCAAGAAATAATATGGGGCCTAGCTAACAAGCTATGGAAGAAGAGAATAGGAAAGGTCCTGCCTAAGCAAGACTTAAGCACAATAATTGGTTGCCTACTAACACCGTCCAAGGATGAAAAGGGAAATACCTCCCATGGGCTTTCATGCCTCCTTTGAATAACAATAATAGAATCCACGTACTTAATATGGGTACTACACTGTGAAAGGATTATCCAGGAAAATGATAACCCGAAAAATAACAAGGAAATCAAGAACAGGTGGAATAAAATGATGCGCATCCAAGCTGAACTAGACATGAAACTATCGGATAAGAAAATAGGGAAAAAGTCAATCCCAATTGCCACCGTAATTGACACATGGTCGAAGACTATTTATGAACCAGTGATACAACTGAGCATACAAAATCTAGAGACCCAAGGCAGGGTTTTAGTGGGTATATGGCCAAGCGATAGAGAGGGAATTGGATGAGAATATTCATTGGCTAAGAGCCCCTCATGGAGACATATGATGGATTTTCGGCCTCTAACCTGGTTTCAATTCCAGGTGACTACCAGCAGGTAGGACAAAAGCGCCTAGGGCGACCATGTCCATACCATCCCAAATGCTACTCCAAAAAAAAAAAAAAAAAAAAAAAAAAAAAACTCCCCTACTTCTAACTTCTCAAAATGGTCGAAGGCTCTCAAAATCCACCTTTCATTGCTTGGACTTAAATCCTACGTGTTCCATCCACTTGTCCCCCCCCCAAGTGCCAAGAGCAAGCCTGTAGCGTACAACAACTGGCACGCAAATAATGACTTGACTCGCGCGATAATCCTCACAGCACTCGACGAGGCAGAATATGAAGGGCTTGACGAGGACAAAACGGCGGCAAACTTATATGATCAGGTCAAAACCCGTGCTGAGGGCAAAAGACCTGTCAGGATGGTTGCTCTCATCCAAGAAGTTCTTTGGATTCAGTGCTCCCCGAGCAAGCCGCTTACAGTTACAGCAAAATGCATCTGTGACATAATCAGCCGCATCTTCGTGATAAAGACCTTAGATGAGGACCTCTTTAAGTGCGTTGTACTCCTCAACAGCCTCAACAACCCACAGTACGCTGCAGTCCAGACGCAGGTCTCCAGAGGCCTTGCTGATTCAACTGCTGCCAATCCATACAAATCTGAGAATATACGCAAACTCCTTGAAACGGTCCAGAATCTTTCCTGCCTGAAATCAGCCAGCTCCAGTATTGCCACTGACACTGCCCTTGCTAGGCCGCTTCCAATCCAACAAACCCAACCTCCCTGAACATAACCATGCCGCTGGAGTAAAATGCTGTGCCACTTGTGCTGCACATAATCGCCCATGTGGGGGTCATGAGGCTCCCTTCTGTGCTTATTCTGGGGGGGCCATGGAACAAAAGGGGTTCCAAGCTGCATGAGAGGCCGCACATGCTGCTGCTGCACGTGGAAGCAAGGTGAAGGGGTCTTCTGGCACTAAGACATACACTCAGCTTGCTGGACCTGGTGGCAAGGTATATCTCGTAGAGGAGGGAGAGTTGGGCAAGCTGCAAATGCTGAGCAGCACCAATGCACCAGCTGCCATAACAACTCCCTTTGCTGGTCTGGCCACTGACAACATCCCTGCTAGTGCAGCCATCAGCGATGTGGAGTGGGAAGGATGGATGGCAGTTGTCATGGAGGAGGAGGAGACAATCATCAATTGGACAAAGTTCTCCACAACAATCACTGAAACAGCGCTATCCGCTGCCATTGACCATCCTTTCTTCATTAACTCTGGCGCTACAATCCACATATTGCCATTTAAGTCAGACTTCCACAGCATTCAGCCCATAGCTCCAAAGGCCATAAAGGGAATCGGAGGCTCCACCATCTCAGCCCATAAAATCGGATGCATCAAACTGCACATAGCGCAGGGAAAGCTACTTAGCCTAGAGAAGGCACTATACGTCTCAAACTCCACAGTTCAACTCATATCAGTCAGCCGCCTGTCCACCGATAACAACATGTACTCCTGCTTTGATAACCATGAAGCCTGCATCATTGACCAGAACACCCAACAAGTCATTGCAAGAGGACCCTTAGTCAAAAAAAAGGGACTCTACACACTCAACCTGTCAAATGCACCTTCAGAGATTGCCTATGCTGCACAATAGGGTGTCACATTTGAAACCTAGCACCGACGCCTTGACCACGCCAACTACCAAGCCATTCACCACCTAGCCCACAATCATAAGATCAAAGGTGCGCCGAATCCTCACTCTATTACATCACCAAAGTGTAACAGCTGTATTCTGGGCAAACAGACCAGAACACCAGTACCAAAGGTGCAAGATAAGGGGCACAGGGAGATGTGTAGGCTCAAGATTGTGTGGGCGGATCTGATGGGGCCAGTCAATATACAGTCCAGATCTGGAAATTATTACATATTAGATATTGTCGACAATTACAGCAATATGGCCTGGTCTATACCTCTCAAATCAAAGGATGGAGCGTTTACTGCACTCAAGGCTTGGGAGTTGTCTTGCAAGAATGAGACTGGTTTGAGAATCAGGAAGTATCGAACAGGCTTCAACGGAGAACTCAACAGCAAGGATATGGATCAATGGCTCAAAGGAAGAGGGGTTTCAAATGAACACAGTGCACCATACACATCAGCCCACATAGGCCAAGTTGAGAGAATGCATTGCACACTGATGGAGAAGGCAAGAAGCATGAGAATAGACTCAGGATGCCCAGAGTACCTATGGGACAAGTTTTACCTTACGGCTGCCCATCTTCATGCAAAGACTCCCACTGTAAGGGCGACCTCCGGAGGTTGCGGCTAAGTCACACAACTGGCAGAGGGAAATCCGAAGTGTATTAGAGACAGTACATATTACAGGGAAGTAACTAATCACCTGGCAGAGGGAAATCCGAAGAGAACAAGTCTAAGGATTCCTCTGCCACGGCGGGGCGCATCAGTGCGGGGGCGGGGGCGTGAGAACGACTGTACAACATCTCGGAGAAGTCCGACGACTGCAAGGGAGCGTCCCGGAGACCTCCGGGATGGCCCGAAAAGGAAATGGCCGGAAAAGGAAGTCCGGAGGGTCCCGGAGATCTCCGGGATGGCCGGAAAAGGAAGTCCCCTGACAATGACGTTCATCGTCGACCTCGCAGAACTGGTCGATGGATGCTGTGGCCGCAAGAAACTGATTTTCGAGGTAGACCACGCCGAAGGTATAGGCATGATCTACCCACTCTACAGGTACGCAGTTGGCTATCATAGCGCGTAGCACATCAGCATCGGTGATGTTGACGGCCGTAGCCACGTCGAAATATGGGGGTCGGAACTGGACGTCAGTCCAGCTCATTGGTATGAAGGGGTTGCTCGGGTTGGCGGCGTTGTAATCAGTGACCGCCTCACGATACAGTCCAGGGCGCGCGATAATCAAGGCCAATAGCCTTGCAAAGCGTCCCCGCGCTCTTCCTGAGGGGGACAGTCCGTGCGTCAGGGCGTGGCCCAGGAGAGTACGCCAGTGAATGCGATACGCTTGATCCACTGCAATGCCGAACACCGAGTTCATCATTCCTGGTCGACAGAAGTAGAGTACATTCTGCGCCAGTTTTTCCAGATCGAAGGTGAAACGTACACCTTTGGAATCAAACCCAGAAAGCGTAAAAAACGGTCTTCCGGCTCGGTCCTTCCATCGCAGATACCCTTCTGGAGTCGGCATGACCGCGATGTTCATGTGATGGGAGGACAGATCCAGAGGGGGCAATATGTGTTCATACTCTGGTGAACACACCAGAGTCATCGTCCTATCCCTCACCATAGTGTAGTAATTGATACTGATGCGCTGGAACTCGCGCAACAGATAGTAGGCTTCAGTGCACAATGACACTGACTTGAACTTGTTCTGCGAAAGCTCATGAAGCTTTCGCAACTGCTGAGGATTCATCGGAAATCCCCTTGGCACCACCCGGTCCAGCTCCTTTGAGGTATGATAGTACCTCTCTCCTTTCTCCTCCTCGTACATCTTCGCAGCTAAGGCTTCATCGCTCACGAATACCATATTCGTGAGCCAGGAGTAATAAAAGTGGCAGTCTAGTGCCCCGCCGTAGAACCAATTGGACCGCTCCACTGACGTCCCACTGACAAACACGCCTAGGCCATCAGGAATACGGCCTGTGGCCTGCTCCTCCCAGTCTTTATCGACCTTCACCTGCCGGGCGGCCTCGTGCTTCCTCCGGGCCTCTCTCTTGCGTTTTTTGTCTAAACGCACTCGGCGTTTAGCAGGGGTTTCTCCTTCCGAGGGGGTCTCGTCTGATGACTCCCCGTAATCACTCCCGTCGCTCGGTTCAGTCAGACAGAGCGCAGCTAACGTGAGGAGTCGCCCTTCTGCTTCGGCGTCCGATCTCGTGTCCTTTATGGGGACCGTGGACGCATATGCCCTCAGTGGTGCCTCAAACTGCACCACTGCTCCAAACCGCATTACTATTCTATCCGCTCCTCACGGGACATCTGCTCCAAACTCCACTTCCGACAGGACCTCCTCATCCTGCCGCTTCGTCCCTAGCTGCTGGGAGGGCGCATGTGTTGACGAGGACAATCCTCGTAAACTAGTGTCAACCTCCACGAGCTCGGCATGTAACTCGGCTGGAGTCAGTGTGAGTTCTCCAGCTTCCTGCATCCCAACCTCCGGTACTGCATCACGTGCTCTGAGGCGTTTTGCCTCAGGTTGCTCCTCCTCCGACGATGGACGCTTCTTCATAGCGTTTGTGAATGTCTTGATTGTGTTGTTGTTACGCTGCTGCAGCATAACGATCTCATCGAGCAGGCCCGTAATCACCACCTGAGCCACTCCAGACTGTCTCTGCCTGAGGGTCCAACACATCCGACGGCGTCCTAATCTCCTTTCCTTTCCCTTTCTCCGCGTACGATAAGCGCCGCGGAGATGGTGCACGACGAGGTGACGGAGATGCTCGTCGAGGAGGTGTTCGAGGTCGGGGTTGACCTCGATTCTGCATCCTTGCTGACAGTTCATCCCGTCTGCGCCCTATTATTTCCCGAGGCCCGCCTCCTCGTGCCCCGGTACTCCTTGGAGGCGATCGCCTCCGGTCTCTTCTATACGTCTCTTGCGGGGGCGGCGTCCTCTCTCATTGTCGTCGAGGTTGCACCACCTCGCTCTTTCCTTGATGTTGACGTCCCGCGTCGTCGTCCACGTGCATGGGTGCTACCTGTGGCGCAGTTAGTACTTTCTCATCCGAAAGGAGTGTACTTGCACTCTGGGTCTGCGTCTGCATCGGCATTGGCATACCCCACATCACCTGTCCTCCCATCTGCTGTCCAGGGCCAGCTGGTCCTGGAAAGTATGGCATCTGGAAAAACGGCGGATAAAACTGCGGAGGTTGTCCAAATTAGGCTGGGTTCTGCCCAAACTGGGACACCGCTGGATACAACGCCACAGTCGGCGTCGTTACAGGCTGCTGAATATTTTGCTGGGGGCGATCCCCCCCTCCTCCAGAACCCTGTGGGTTCTGAGGCTGCTGCTCACTGGTCGTTGATAACGTCACTAACTTCCTATAAGCAGAATGTTGACTTTTGTTAAGTCGGATATTATTAGCGTGCTATAGGGGTGACTGATAGTCAGCGAAGAATCTTTCGAGGATAACCACCTGATTGCTCCTTGTCGACCGTCTGAGCGTGCAACGGAAGTAGCTGTCGGTAGGACGGAAACCTTTTGGCGGAAACCTCTAGCGGTTTATCGGAATGTTACGTTTTCTCGGTAGACGACGGATCGGTAGAAGCGCGGTAAGAGAGAGGACGCTGTCGGAATTGGTGATGGAAACGCTGTCGAATACGCAGGACGCAACGGACTAGTTTGGAATGTCTTTTGAACTCTGTATCGTGGACGCTGGACTATGTCTCGAGGTAAAAGAGATGATTTATTCCGAACATATTGTACAGTTTTATAGTATCCCGTCCGACTAAGGTACCTCCGTTGTTTCTTAGCGGATCCTGCTTTCCTTCTCCGCTATCCGCTTTCCGTCCCCATTCTTCCGTCATTCCATTCCTCTGTTCCTTTCTGGGGTTCCGCGGTGGGTACCACCGGGTTCGTTCCGTACCGTTTTTCGGTCCGTTCCCAACCTATCTGTCAGGGGACTTCCTTTTCTGGCCATTTCCTTTTCGGGCCATCCCGGAGGTCTCCGGGACGCTCCCTTGCAGTCGTCGGACTTCTCCGAGATGTTGTACAGTCATTCTCATGCCCCTGCCCCCGCACTGATGCGCCACGCCGTGGCAGAGGAATCCTTAGACTTGTTCTCTTCGGATTTCCCTCTGCCAGGTGATTAGTTATTTCCCTGTAATATGTACTGTCCCTAATACACTTCGGATTTCCCTCTGCCAGTTGTGTGACTTAGCCGCAACCTCCGGAGGTTGCCCTTACACTATCCCGTCTTTGGGTCCTGTCGGTCC
>QLOM01002120.1:0-13704 GCA_003313785.1 Termitomyces sp. MG148 | reverse complement strand
GCAGAAAATACCCTTGAGCGAGGAGAGAAGCAACAGTAGAGTGTTGTGCAAGAGGAGTCACTTTTATGATGGTGGTTGAAGGTCAAGATGTGGTTCAACCAACTTGAACCACTCCCAAATATGTCCAAACATAGTCACATTTTATTTATATTCCTCTATTCTCTTTATTTCTGACTAAAATAGAAACCTACAAAGTTAGAGATGCTCAAAAAACTGTCCCAATGAGTGAATATTTTAAAATGGCCACTACTTCATCAGCTTTGATCCAAATTACATAGGCTTAGGTTTGATCTGTAGCCATGCCATAGTATTTTACCTGATTTAATCAGATTTTTAGGTACTTCCAATCTTTCATGCCAATGTTATCTTTCAAAAAGTATGAAACTTGGAACAGTTTTTTGAGCCACTGTATGTTATCTGACATAGGAGTTCACTATCCATTCCACTCTGAGATAATTAGTGGTATGCTAAAAGTCTGCAGCCACTAATGGTGTGCATTGTTGATGATAATATACTCCTTTGCTGAGTGGTTGTGGTGCCTGAAGAAGTGATATTCCATGTATATGTAATGGACTTATAGCTGTAGAGCTTTGCTCTACGGCCTCTTCAAAAAACATTATAATAATTATTATGCTTAATAATAATTATATTAAATAAATGTATATTAATTATCTAATTAAGTATTATATTCCTGTATGGCTGCCTTATGAAAGGTGGCAAATCTTACTGTTACACTTCGTAATGCTAGAATTGTATACCGATTTGGTTCTATTGTGTGACAGTGAGGCTTAGCAACTACTTGACAACGTTTCACTTTTTTGAACTTTTTGGGTTCAATTCGAGTACTATGGCAATTAATTGTGATTCTAGACTCTCAGTCTAGAGACTCTTGCAAAAAACAACAAACAGTGCATCAATTTCTTGACACATGCACTCAAACCAATATATATATATAACACTGTGATTGGATGGATCCTAATCAACCATTGGAACCAACATGCAATGATGAGACCATTGACCAGTCCCTAGTGTATCTGCTAGTAGTTTTGGCAGACCCAGGTCATTCCAGGTTAGAGTCCACTGAGGCTATGACGGAGAAACCCCTCCAGCAGCCTCAGGAAATATCAAGTGGAGTTCTATAGAGCAAAGTGCAACCTACTGCCGCACTCAGCGATGCAGCAAAGACAGGAGTAGTCTGGGAGACCCCAGAACAGAACACCAAGAGAGACAATGCTCCCTATATGCAGCTCAGAAGGCCAGGGAGATTGCCTCAGGCCCAGAGTATTGCTCAAGGCCTTCTAAAGGTTGCAGACCTTTGTTGTACTTCCTGAGAAAGATGCAACAATTGAAGACAGGCAGTTGGAGAGTTCCAACTGAGTCAACTCCATTAACACAGCGGCAACAAGAAGATGTTGTGCCTCAGAGAACTACCGTTCCTGAGCAAAAAACTCTTGCAGTGCATTGGGAAGACAAAACTTCCAATGACAAGGAAGGTGGACAAATTGAGTCTACCTTGCAGGTTCAGTGCATAATGCTCTGGAAGAGGTATCCTTCCATTACAAAGGATACGATGCAAGCAAGGCTAGGATTGTATGTACTTAAGCACATATGTTTAATACAGGCCTAAGGTGAAAGTGTATTTCTGGTAGATACAATTGAATATATCAATTCATATATTCAGATATTGAAGCTTTAGGTGCACACCTACATATATAGAAAAGCTAATTGAGGCTCAGTGGCCTTGATGCCAAACGGAGCAAACTTGATACTGAATATTCTGGTCAAAGTGCAGTCAGTGCTTTTTTCACATTTGGAGGAAGCAATAACATATACGCTCCTCAGCAACAAAGAGAGACAGAAGAACAGTTTGCAGCAAGATTTGCTGCAGCTCAACATCAACAGATCTTCAGAGGTCACCAAGGATGACCTCTGTCAACAGTCAAGTCAGTATCTACCATCTCAGTGGTAGAAAGCCATGATGTGAAAGCAGAGAAAGTGATCTCTCTGCAAGTCAAGCAGGAATCAGTAAAGAAACCACTACTGAATAACTGAGTACCACTGGCAGAGAAGTTTGCTGAAAGGGTGGCATATCAGCATATGCACAACCAAGACTTGAATTACTAGGGACACTCCTGGATTGACGATCAGGGTATTGTATTCAATGGGATAACTCCCATCAATAAAATGCAATGGCAATATGCCCAATGGACAGTACAGCCAGACAGTGGAAGCGGTAACCCTCCCACTGCACCATTGAGTCAAATTCCTGACCAGTAGGGATCAAAGGACCAAGGTGGACAAGAAGTCCCACCTCACTGGACCAATACAGAGAAGCCTCACTATACAGGTCAGTGACATGTACAAGCATTTTCCGTGGTACCTCCTGCTGAAGGCAGGAATAAAACACCTGGTCTGACTGAGGCAACAAAGGTGTATAATCAGAATATGCATCAGCGCCTCAGTAGTATTGTTGACAATGCCATAGGTGTAGCATTACGCCTATCAGAGAGAATAAAACCACATAAAGCGGAATCAAAACATATTCACCCGTATTGGGGTGAATCCAAGTTCAGCAACTTGGAAAACTGGACAATAGATATATGCAACCATCTGACAGCCTGTTAGTATGGTAGCAATTGTCTGGATTAAGAATGAATATTTGTTCTCTCTGAGTTCTTGAACAGACTAGCCAAGAATTAGTTTAGACATTATGTCTTGCACTATAATTGTGCAAGACAGCAGTGGACCTTCAAGGATGTGATCCTTGAATTATACAACTGTTTTGTGAGTGCATCCACAATGCAGGATGCAAGGGAGGCATTTATTGCAACCTCCTATACCAAGTAGCTAGAAGTTCAAGGTTTCTACAACACCTTGATGGATCATGCGCAGAACATGTCAATTTACTCAGACAACTGAGTAATGATAAATACATTCCTGTGTGGAATACCCAATGCAATGAGAGAATCCCTCATCTGCAATGATGGGCTATTGCTCAAAGTCAATGTATTGGAGGAATTTGTAGCACACGCATTGCATTACAAGCAAGTCTACAAAATTATGAAGCACTTTGAGCTGCATTGCTCAAAGACTTGTCTGACAAAAAGGCTAGAACCTCAGAAGGTAAGCACCTTCTAGGCTTGTTGGAAGGAGATAGTAGGCAATACAAACCCTTGGTTTGTAGTAAGGTCAGCACCAGGCTGGGAGTGATGCTTCTGGAGTGACTGCCTGTCAGATAGGTGAGACCAACCAGTACAGGACTCTCAGCAAGGGCCACACTAATATGGTGATTGTCTGAAACAGGCAGCTGACATCAAGATGTCAAATGTGCTTCCAAAAGTTGAAGCAGATCACCCCTTTATGGCAAACACTTGCTTCAAGTATGGACGACTTGGACATTACGTGAATGAATGCCCAGATAATGATGGAAGGCCAATGACCAAGCCACACGCACATGTATATGTGGCACACACAGCTATTCTTAATGAAGAAGGGGTAGACTCAGGTAACAAGCCTGATGTTGAAGATGATGAGGTAGATAACCTCAACAACAATGCACCAGAGGCTGGAAATGCCTCTAACCCAGAAGAGTTGTCAGATAACGAGTACATCATGGTCGATGTATATGACAACAACTATTATGCCCAAGAATCTGACTCAGAGTTCATGGGAGCTCTAACAGACTACTTGGCAAGCGCACTTGACCAATCAATTGGAGCAGCCAATGTGAAGGTGTATAAGGTGCACCTTTGCAAGGCACCAGAGAAGCTAGCAAGGCCAGTACTGAAGCGCAAGGACAAGGAGTGACTTGCGTCATACATTGAGGTGAATGGTCACAAGGCATGGACCTTGTGGGACTCAGGAAGCACCACTACTGGAGTGACACTTTAGTTCTGTCAGGTGCATGACGTATACATGAGTGAGCTGAAGGAACCACTACTCCTTCAGTTAGGCACTGTGGGCAGTAGAGCTGCAGTGCAGTTTAATACACAGGCAACAATTGCTTGTGCAAAGTCAAGGTCCAAGGAATACTTGGATGTAGCAAATTTTGATCACTACAACATGATTATAGGAACATCTTATATGAGAAAACATGATGTTCTTCTTGATTTCAAGAAGAATGAAATAGTAGTGGATGGCAATGCTATCTCTGCAGTATGAGTGACTGCAGATAACAGCAATGAATGTCTCCATTGACATTGCGCCATGGAGAAGAAGCTCCTAGTCAGGCGGAACTGACTAGATGGTGGCAGAAAAGCACCCACTATAAAGGATGGAGAAGACAAGGAGCAAGCTTGTATGAGCTTGCCAACAAATAGTCCAAATAGTCAGCACTGATGGTGCTGGAGAGCAAGGCTTTAGAGTATGAGCGTACTCTGAAGAGGAGGGAAGGCCCTAAGAAAAAGTGTAGAAAACCAAGTAAGTCTAAGGATACAAGGCTTCAGCGCATGTTGAGCATGGAATGCCAGCCAACATTGTCAAGAATCAAGGTCAAGGACCTTGTGTTGAACAATGAGCAGGAGGATGAGATGTTCTCCACAAGCATGAGTAAGTTGATCTGGAATCGACCTGTACCTCATCCCACATTTGAGTGGGCATTCAATCCACAAATGCCTGCTGAATGGAATGAACTTGTGGTATCAATGTATGCATGGAATGGACCACGCTAGATGCCAAAAGAAGAATTGTATTGTCAGGCTAATGATAACAAGATCTTGTTGCTGAGCAAGGTATTTTTTGATGGACTCTCCATAACATTGTAGAGAAGCAAAGAATTTGTGTCCGTGCAACTGCACACACCAGACAAGAGCAAGCTGAGGATTACTGCCCTTAGAGAAAAGTACGCTCATCTAGTGGCACAAGCAAAAGTAACTGTGTGTCCATGTTGAGAGGTAGAACAAAAAGGCAAAAGTAAAACTATTTGTTTTACAGCAGAGGATATTCTGAACCTTTGACTGCAGTAGCAGCAGGAATTTGCAGACATCTTGAATGGAACCAAGGAGGAATTACCCCCTTGGTGCAAGGTCAACCACAAAATCAACCTTATTGATGAAAATAAGGTCTATAAGTATTATCTGCTGTGATGTTCAATGGCACTGCAGCAGCAGCTCCAGGACAAGACTAATTGGTACTTGCAAGCTCAGTGGTGGAAGGTGAGACTGGCCTCCTAAGCAGCACCACTATTGTGCATCCCAAAGAAGGATGGTACTTTGAGGACTGTGTTGGATGCACACCAATGCAATGATAACACAGTGAAGGATGTGACATCACTTTCAGATCAGGAAGTGATTTGTGAAGATGTAGCAAGAGCAAAGTTCAGGTCAAAGATTGACCTGACAGATGCCTACGAACAAGTGAGAATTTGCTTGTCCAACCATTCCAAAGACAGTGTTCCCATTCATCATGGGAACATATGTCAATAACATCATGCAGATAGAAGACTGCAATACTCCTGCAATGTTTCAGAGGTTCATGACCTCTATCTTTCATGATGTGATTGGAAGGTTTGTCCATATATATCTGGATGACATTTTTATCTATTCTGATTCTATTGAGGAACACAAAGAGCATTTTCCTGTCATATTCAAACAATTGAGGTCCAACTTATTGTACCTCAAATGGAAGAAATGTGAGTTGTACACTAAGACAGTAGACTGTCTCAGACACAAGATCAATAGTCAGGGTATTCATCCTGACCAGGACAAGATCAATTGCATACATGAATGGCATGTGCCATGGACTTATAACAATGTCCAACAGTTTGTTGGACTAGTAAATTATATCAGCAATTGTCTGCCCAATATAACTGCATATACTGGACCTGGACCATTAATGTCCCATTACTCAGAATGTGGCTCCATTCATACATACACCAGTGGTGCTTCAAGATGATCAAATGGATCTGCTTGAAGACTCCAGTGATTTGGCCAATAGACCCTAAGCGTGATGAGCCAATCTGGCTCATCTGTGATGCATTGAAGACGAGAGTTGGTGCAATGTATAGCCAAAGAAACTCCTGGCAGAATTGCAGACCTGCCAGCTTCATGTCAAGGAAATTCACCTCAGCACAGCAGAACTATGCCATCCACAAGCTGGAGATGCTGGTGATACTCAAGGCACTCCTCAAGTGGGAAGATAAGTTGATAGGATATAAGATTCACATTATTACTGACCATAAAGCGCTTGAGTTCTTCAAGACTCAAGTCACCCTGTCCCCCTGGCAATGCCAGTGGATCAACTATATGTCACAATATAACTTTGACATCACATATGTCAAAGGCAAATTGAATAAGGTTGTCAACTGTCTCTTGAGATACTTCAAGAGCAATAGAATCGGTGAACATTATGATACGCATAACTATGTCAATGTGGACATTTGCATTGATCCCCAGGGCAATGATCTACTGGTGAAGCTTTGTGCCATGCAAGCTGCAAGCAAACAAACTTTGATGAAGTTGGTGTTTGCAGGAATGGCATAAAGCCCAAGACATCAAAGCTGAGCAATTTGAGCAGGCTCAGCCAAAGAAGATGGTAATGTCAAAGTCTGACGCAGAAGCTGGTGGCCTTAGACCATTCAGCTAAGACATTATGCTGGCAGATGCATTGGTGCCAGCAGGAGAGTATACTGACTCTCTTGTACCTTAGGATGATGAGTTCCTATGTGCTGTACATAGGAAGTACAACCAGGATTTGTTCTTTGTTGAAATCCAGCAAAATAAATCAGCTCACCTGCACTTCAGCATGGATGATGATGGACTGATCCATATATTGAATGTTTGAAGATGTAGAGTGGTATGTCTACCACACAATCAAACTATCATTTCCTAGATCATGACTCAAGCTCATAAGAGCGTTGGTCACTTTGGTACCAACAAGACCTTGAAACATTTGAGGCAGTGGTGTTGGTGGCCTCAGATGCAGGCGGAAGTGGCTAATTTCTGTCAGACCTGTGAGGCCTGCCAGCAGTCAAAGACTAGCAACAGGAAACCTGCAGGAAAGCTGCATTCCTTGCCTATCCTAATAAAACTTTGAGACTCCATTGGAATGGACTTTGTTGGTCCATTTCCCAAATCCAAAGGTTACAATTACCTTTGAGTGGTAATCTGCTGAATAACCAGTATGGTGCACCTGATACTGGTGCACACAACCGTTACTGTGTCAGAGTTATCCTGGGTATACTTGCAGGAGATTGTAAGGCTGCATGACCTTCCAAGTTCCATAGTAAGTGATAGAGATGCAAAGTTCACGTCTCACTAGTGGTGGAAGCTAAACTGCTCATGTTGACATTGTTCCATCCACTGATAGATGGACAGACAGACCGTGCAAATTGGAGTATTGCGCAGATCTTTCATATGGTGATCTGACTAGACCAACACAACTGAGTTAATAAGATACCTCTGACTGAGTTTGCAATCAATGCAAGTGTGTCAGAGACGATTACATATGCACTGTTTGAGCTCAATGGAGGCTACATGCCCTTTATCCTATGGGAGCTCAGAGGGAATGAGGTTGTTCACAAGGGTGTGATAGACTTTGTATGAAAAGCATTGGAGAACCTAGCCAATGTGCACGATGCAATCATTGCAACACGTGTCATACAGGCATGACATGCAAATGACAGGCGGAGCAATGAGCCTGAACTAATGCCTGGCACATTAGTATACTTGTCAACTGAAAATCTTAACCTCCCAAAAGAGAGGGTGAGAAAGTTGTGTTCAAAGTATATTGGACCCTACAAGATTTTGGTTATGGAACCAAATACATCAAACTATGTGCTAGAGCTGCCAGCAGCTCTACAAGTAAGGTGCATCATACCCAAGTTCTATGTATTGTTACTTAGACAATACAATGCAAATGATGATGCCATATTTTCTAATTGAGTAACACTCGAGACTTATGACTTTGGGGCTACCAACAAACAAGAATGGTTTTTCAAAGAGATCCTGGGCCATTGATAGCAAGATAGAATGCACCTCAAATATGAGATACGATGGAGTGCTGGTGATATGACTTGGGAGCCATATCAGATTTGTTCAAAGCTAGTAGCTTTGGATTGGTATTTAGAGCTGCAGAGCGTCAAACACCCAAGTCAGCTTGCCAAGCATTTATGTGCTTAGCCTGAGTAAGCCAGATTTGATGAAAATCAAATCTATTATCTTATCTACTCATGATAAGAATATGATTAGATTGATTGTAATCTATATAGATAAGATGGATAAGATGCACCATCTGATCAGATAGTATGGATTAGGAGAGGCAGATCTTTTGATCAGATCAGGTTATATAAGCTGATGAGTAAGGATTTTTTTCTTTTCCCTCACCAACAATAACAACATCTAAAAAATATTGTACCCATCTCAAAGTATGATGCCATAGCCACCACCTCAGAACTTGCAGGATTCCAGAGGAGGGGGAGAATTGCCCCTGCAACAACAGTCACAGCCACCATCCATGACAATGCCAAGTGTGGCATTGTACCCAATGATGTTCTAGTTTAGGCAGCCTCCTGCCCAATTTGGATATCAGCAATTTTATCCGCAATTCATGCCTATGTCCTATTTTCCAGAACTGACTGGTCCTGAGTAGCAACCACAGATAATGTGGAGGATACCGGTGCTATTTTCAAGCACCAGAAAAAACCAGCAGAGTATGTTGGCAATGTAGAAAACAACACATTATGTGGCTTCCATGGTGCTGTAGCCCTTGCTATAATGTAGCATGTCTGCTATAGTACAGTGGACTCTACTGGGCCTGTCTACCACAATACAAATGATGGCTCTCTAGAACGTAGGACATGTAATCAATGTATGCCCTACTCTGGGACCACCACCCCCAAATGGCCCTCTGTTCCCATGATGGATGCCAGGACCCTCTCTTAGAGATGGTGGACCTTCTGGTGGCAGACCTCCAGATGGTGGACCCCCGAGAGGCTGGGGCCCCATGCTGAATGCCTTTCTGCCACCACAGAGCAGACACTATCATTATTATTATTATTATTACAATGCTGGACCCCCATGCAATCAAAACTCTCAGGATGACATGCACAATGTCCTTGCTCATAAAGAAAAGTTGGACATCCAAAAGCCTGAGTCTTTCACTGGTTGTAACCCTTGTAAATAGCACACTTAAATAAATCACTTAGTATCTAAACATGTTTCAGGCTAAACCCCTCACCTTCTAACTCAAGAGCATGTGTGTGGCTTTTGCCATGTCCTATCTGCAAGGAATTGCCTTTGATTATTATACTGCCCTCCTCTGGTTCAACTCCCACAGTCCAGTACTCTCTGACTGGCAAGCCTTTGTTGTGGAATTCTTAAGTAAGTTCAGAGTATTTGACACAGTAGCTGAGGCCAAGAACAACCTGTTCAACCTCCAGATGTGCTCCAAAGAATGTTTCATGACCTTCATTGTACGTTTTAGAAAGGAAGCTTATGAGACAGGCTGGAATTATAATGCTCTCTGGTATGCCTTCCGGTGCATGCTACCACAACACATCAAAGATGTCCTCTGCTTGGTACCTAAGCAAGCCAACCACACCGGATACAAGGCTCTCATCATGCAAATCAACCAATAGTATTGGAAAGACTAGAGTGAGTACGGCATCAACTAGAGCCAATGGAGCATCTCTAGAGGTCAGAACTGGCAAGGGAATACCACAAATAATACTGCTAATTGACCCACTAACACCCTCTAACCCCCTACTGCCCCTGGAGCTTGCTCTCTGTATAACCAGAACCCCCCTCCAAATAATCAACCTCCCAGACCTTGCCTCCTTGCCCAGCTTAATGCCAATAACACTATCAAGGCACTTGAGCCACCCCCTGACAATTAGATGACTCTGAAACCCCCTGATGTCAACCTTGAGGCCCCCAAGGACAAGGAGGCACTATGCACAAATTGGTTTCAAAACTCCAGTAGGCCCTGAATCAACATACCCAAAGATGTACAGGAGCGTTGTCAGAAAGAAGGAGTATGTATCTTGTGTGAAGAACTGAGACATTTCATTAGTGAGTGTCCCAAATGGAAAACTCTAAGCCACACCGTATGGACACTAAAAAGAGATGACTTGGACTTCCAATTCTCGGAAAACCACCCTGTAATTTAGTCTCGGAAGATGCACTAAATTGTGAAAACAACTCTGATGTCTTTCCCACTCCAGTCTCCAGCACTTGCATCACAGGACACCCACTAGGCCCACCTCCCCTTCCACTCCTCACAGTCCCTCCTCCTCTGCACCACTATTGCTTCCTTTAACAAACCCATCAATACTCTTATTGATAGTGGTGCCATCAACAACTTCATCAACCAAGCATAGGCTGCTCTCACTCTCGGACTAGCGCAATGCTTCTTGGTCCCCATACAACTCTGACTCTTTGATGGGAACTCCTCCTTTGCTGGCAATATCATTCACTTTGTTTGACTCCCCATCATATTTGCCAATGGCCAGCAGCAAGAACTTCAACTACTGGTTACCAAACTTCATGCATCTGCACCACTGATCCTAAGACTCCCATGGCTTTGCAGCACAAATTTCCAAATGGCAGGACCTCACCCTACACTTTGATTGTGGTAGCACTTCCAAGAAGGCCCCTGTGTCATTTGACATCCCTGTGACCCCCCATCTCCTAAAGGCCCCAACCACCCTCAGAGTAGAAGCCCCGATACTGGAGCAACTCACTTCCTGTTCTGTTTGGTCCTTCATCATCAACGTACAACTCTGAGATGCCCCAGAGCCCTTATTGACAGCAGAGCCACTGAAACATTCATCAGTGATTGCCTTGCACTCCTCCACCAAAACCTCAATCACCCTCTCAAACTCCAGCTCTTTGATGCTCATCCCATGCCTTCAGGTCCCATCACCAAAACCCACTCCAACACTCTCACTCTCAACAACAACCTGAAATTCCCCATTGACTTTCTCATCATGCAACTCCATGAGTCAACTCCCATTGTTCTAGGACTGCCTTGGCTTTGCAATGCCAACCCCAACCTTGCTCCAGAGTAGAACTTGCCGCTGCCATATCCCTCAAGTTACAGCCCTACGATGATGATGCTTCTACCTCAGACAACTCCCACAGCACTGACACCCCTTGTGCAACATCTGAAAGTGCCCCTTCATTCTCCTCCAACATTCCTTGCAACAAATACAAGGGACCAAATTACCCTGCCTAGAATCATTGGAAACCCATTCTGCCACCTCCTGTAAGAGTGACCTCCGGAGGTTGCAGCTAAGTCACACAACTGGAAGAGAGAAATCTGAAGTTTATTAGAGATAGTACAATACAACAGGAAATACAACTAATCACCTGGCAGAGGGAAATCCAAAGAGAACAAGTCTAAGGATCCCTCTGCTGCGATGCGGTGCATCAGCATGGGTAGCGGAGGCATGGAAATAACTGGAGATCTCTAAAATTCCCGGAGAACTATGGAGAGTCAAAAAAGGAAGTTCCAGAAATAGAAGTCCCCTGACATCACCCCCCCTCTAGGGTGCGGCATCTTGACGTACTGGGTAGAACAGTTTGTGAATAGCGCAATTGGTCAAAGAGATAGGGTAGAGGCCACAGATGACTTAGGGTGCCATGGGATGATTGTGGTGGAAGTCGTAGACCAGGGCAGGCACGTGAATGGAGATCCACGACAACCATGATGGCATTGTATCTGTGTGCATCTGGGAGTTCCACAATGAAGTCAACAGAGGCCATGCTCCAGCATGCGGCTGGTGTGGGAAGGGAGTGCAGTTGGTCGGTTGGCAAGCAACAGTGAGGCTTTGTCCGGAGACAGAAGTTGCAGGTGCTAGTGTACGTACCAATGAAGCATGACATCTGCAGCCACCAATAGTTCCGAGAAAATGCCCCTGGAAAGTAAGAAGTCTGTCTTGCAGCCCCCCACTTGTTGATGAATACAGATTTTGCACCAGAAGGGCGTCCCAAGCGTAGCACCAGCGCAGCTTTTGCAACCAAGTCCTCCTGTATTTCCTCCTGGTTACCTCGGTGAATGTCCCAGAGTATGTCAACCTTGTCTCTCTGGACTGCCACTTCTTTGAGCATGCAGATAGCAAACAGCTCTAGGTGCAGGAGAGTGATGTTGTTGTTATCCCCTGTGCCGGAACCATGGTCAGCATGCTAGGAAAGGGCGTTGGGCTTTCGCATGCCTCAACCAGGCTTATGGTGCAACATAAAGTCAAAGTTGGTGAGATACAGGGACCACCAGGCCTGTCAACAGTCGAGCTTTTTGGCCGTTCAGAAGTACTCCAGGTTTTTGTGGTCCGTTCAGACTTCAAATTTGTGCCAAGCCCCCTCCAGGAAACGGCGCCACTCCTCCAACGACCAGATGATTGCAAGCATCTCCTTGTTATAGATCTCATAATTCCGTTCCACGGCATTGAGGCTCTTAGAGTAGAAGGCTACAGGATGCCACTTACCATCCTCCGGGGACTCCTGGAAGAGGACCACGCCAGTGGCAAAGTTGGAGCTGTCTGCCTTGACTCAGAAAGACCAGTTGTCGTTGGAGAAGAGCAGAACAGGCTTGGAGGTGATGGCGGACTTTAAGGCATCAAAGGCCCGCTGTTTTGTGTCTCCCAAAGCCCATGCAACGTCCTTCCTGGTGAGGTCAAAAAGGAGCCAAGCATGGTGGAAGAAGTCCTAGATGAACCACTGGTAGAAGTTAATGAACCCCAGAAAGGCCTGCACTTCCTTTTTGTTACAGAGTTCTGGCCACTGCGTGACACCAGTCATCTTCACTGAGTTCATCTTTGCCGTGCCATGGAAGATGATGAGTCTAAGGTACTTGATGCGGGTCCGCTCAAACTCACACTTCTCCAGTTTGAGGTAGAGCTAGTGTTGGCAAAAACAGCCCAGGACGATTCATGTGATCCGACAATGTTCCTCCAACATCTTGGTGTAGATGAGGATGTTGTCAAGGTACACGCATACTATGCCGTTGGCTCTGAAGTCTTGGAATATGTTGTTCATCATGGTCTGGAAGGTGGCAAGGCTGTTGGTGAGTCTGAAGAACATCACCAAGGGTTCAAACAGCCCATGGTTGGTCCAGAACGCTGCCTTCCACTCATCTCCCTCCTGGATGCGCACGTTGTTGTAGCCCCAGCGGACATCCAACTTAGTGAAGTACTGTGCACCCCAGAGGTTGTTGATCAGCTCTAAGATGAGGAGAAGCAGGTATTGGTTCTTGACGGTTATTACATTGAGTACGCAATAGTCCTGGACCAACCGGTGATGACGCCCAAAAGTTGCTAAGTACTGTCAAGGGTAAACTGTACCTAGCTACTGTGAACGGTAATGCGTTGGGCGGTCGCTAGTTGAGAAAGAGTCCGGGCAGGGTCCCAGAGACTTAGTTTGTTACGGAAAATTGAGTAATTGGAAGAAAGGTGCTTAGCGATCTAAGCCGTGTAGCTTGCGAGGCGCTAGGGTGCCAATAGTCGGCAAGGACTTGGCGACGTAACGTAGTTGAAGTGTGCTCGTATAGCACCTAGACAGTCGGCAAGACTGGCGAAGAAGCGGCAAGCTTAGCGTAGTTGGTAAAACGGTAAGTCCTTTGGCGACTTCTGAGGAACTTAGTGTGTGCAAGTTGTGATCTGAACTGTGGGGATGGAATTCAATGCTCCTAAGACAAAATATGTACAGTATTTATAGGCGCTAAGTCGCCGTGTTAATTAAGCTATAAGTCGCTGATGACGCCCAAAAAGTC